>BQNB010009988.1:0-48669 GCA_026074375.1 Tanacetum coccineum
GAAGAACCTTCAACAACAACAACTACCAAAATGACCGTAACAACAACAATGAAAACCACAACAATGATCACCACCAACAACAGAATAGAAGGCAGGAAACCTTCAGGGCCTATGCTGCTGCCCCAACTAAAAACCGTAGGTATGTTAGACCCCATCCTTTGTGTAAGACATGCACTCTACATCACACATGACCTTGTACTGTCAGATGTCAGACTTCTGCAGAAACAAAGGACCCTCGGACTACTAGATTAGATTCTAGTTATAGTTTTTGTTAGAACCTAACCACGAGATGTGTGGTATAAATAACAACACTTGTAAAATTTTGACTATGTAAAGTATGAAGGCAAGTTGTTCATGATATAATACAGTTAAATCCTGTTATACCTCGCTATTTCATAATACCATCATCCAGGGTTGCACCTTGATTTTGTTAAACCTTTCGAAATTGATCTTATGCCAATTAAACTCAGTAGTTTCGACGTAATCATTAGTATGGATTGGTTATCTAAGTTTCATGCTAAAGAAAATCATCCATATCCCAATCGACGGTGAAACTTTGATTATCCGAGGTGATCGAAGTAAAACTTGACTAAACCTCATATCCTGTACAAAAACTGAAAGGTATATATCCAGGGGATGCCAAGTTTTCATAGCCCAAGTAATGGAAAAGAAGTCAGACGAAAAATGACTATAAGACATACCAATAGTCAGGAAATTTTTTCCTAAAAATCTACATGGCCTTCCTCCCGTTTGCCAAGTAGAATTTCAAATCGATTTAATTCCAAGAGCGGCACCTGTAGCCGAGCACCTTACAGATTAGTTCTGTCAGAAATGCAAGAACTATCTGACCAACTACAAGAATTAGCAGACCGAGGTTTTATCCAACCAAGTACTTCACCCTGGGGAGCTTCTGTCTTATTTGTTAAAAAGAAAGACGGATCTTTCAGAATGTGTAAATGATTATCTAGAGTTGAATAAACTCACCATAAAGAATCTTTACCCATTACCCCAGGATCGATAACTTATTCAACCAACTTCAAGGTTCTAGTGTTTACTCGAAAATCGACTTAAGATCAAGTTATCATCAACTGAGAGTAAGGGATGAAGATATTCCAAAGACTGCTTTCAGAACAAGATACGAACACTATGAATTTCGAGTAATGCCATCTGGTTTAACTAACGCGCCTGCTATATTTAAGGATCTCATAAATCGTGTGTGTAAACCATACTTGGACAAATTCATAATAGTGTTCATCGATGATATTCTCATCTACTCTCGTAACAAAGAAGAACACGCATATCATCTGAGAATAATTTTGAAATTACTCAGAAAGGAGGAATTGTATGCAAAACTCTCCAAGTGTGATTTCTAGATCAGTATCATACAATTTAATGTCTCGTTATTCTTCTCATGATTTTGGAAAATCATACCACCAAGGAAACATCTTCTACTTAACACTGTTTTGATATCATGTTTTATGCTTAAGTAGGAAGATTTATAATCATCTTATTGAAGTGAATTAGGACACTTCTTCATTTGAATAAAGAAATTATAAACCATCGAACTATAAATTTATAAATTCTCAATTACAAGGATTGGGACGCCTCTGTTTGTAAATGACAAATAATGAATGAGTAGGCTTAAGTGTATGGCATTCGTACAAACAATTCTCTTTCAATCCGTTTGTAAAAATAATTCTTTTTCGATCATTTAATCATTATCATTATTACCATCATACAAATAAGTCTTTAGACTTCTTTCGATTTGTAAATTGTTCACTCGATTATTTACAAACATCACTCCATCATTCAACTAAATCTCGGGATGAGATTTCTTTAAGGTTGGGGGACTATAACAACCCGTAATTTTCATCAATGTAATATCCATCTATTATATATATACCACCTTTTTACAGGGAAATTTTTGCTTTATCTCATTATGCAACGTAACTTGCATCTCTAAAGTAAACGAGCTCACGCAACCTCTACCAATGCCATCTATATCTATGTTTATATCATGTAAACATCCTAATATGTCAAGTCTATATCTTAATATCATTTTTACCAAGTACATTATCCATTTAACGTACTTTTCAAAACGTTATATCAAAACAAGCATTAAACGTTAACGTTTATATCAAAACCCTAATTATATGTAATGTATACATATAAAATGAATGTGTAAGCCTTCAAGCATGTGTACAAGTGTACAATGCACAACATTTGAAATATAATTTCCCTCCAAGTCAATGTACAACTTATTTAAGCTCAATGTAAAGTCAATAATGCAAGAAGTCAAACTAGGCCATTTTACCTCCTAAACTACTTTAGTTTCTTACCACCACTCTAGCACAAGGTACAAGCACTTAATGCATGACTTCTAAATCCTAAACCTAAACCCTAAGTCATTCTAAACCACTAATGTAAAACCCTAAACCCTAAATGAAACCCTAAAACCCTAATTTCACTTTAAACCTAAAACTAAACCTTAAACCTTAAAACTAAACCTTAAACCTTAATCCTAAACCCTAATCTAAATCCTAAAACTAATCCTAAACCTTAAACTATCACTAATCCTAACCATAATCCACATTTTAAAACCCTAAAAACCAAACCCGACACCCCTTTATTTTCATTTTTACCCATTTTTAATAAACCAAGCACCTCAAGCACCTCCCTTGCATCACCATGACATCACCTAGCAGCCACCCTAGCACCTTACAAGCACCTTATTCACCTCCCTTGTCCACCAAGTAAACAAACACCTCCTTATCATCCTTGTGGTTAGCCGTGACCCTCCACACCACTCCACCATTCATATCTACCTTCCTAGCTCTTCCTAATCACCATCGAGCCTTCATTAGTCATCTCCACTAGCTAGGACACTCATCCAACACCAAAACTTGGGCACTAAGGCTCTTTGAGCACTATATATAGCCGAAACATACACCCTCATTCAAACACATCTCAAATTTCATCATAAATACAAATGGAGTCTTAAATCAGACTAAGAAGGATCAAGTGAAGTCCCTAAGCTCATAATAGAAGCCAATAATCAAGAAAAATGAATACTTGAAGTCGTTACTAGGCGTACGAACCCGAAACCCCATTTTGACCCGTTTTAGCTCAAGTAAGCTCAAAATCTTGTTCAATAAGCTTATAATCTGTATTAGTATGTTCATAATACTCTTAAGATCATATATGAACTCTTGTTAAATCCTTGAATCCTCAAACCCATGTGTTTTTGGTTAAAACCCTAAAAACGGCCCGTTATGATTTTCTAGCTAACGAATCCTTTTTCTAAACTTTTGTTATGTTAGAACATCTTATTTTAGCTTATTCTAATAAGCTATAACCTGCAAATATCATTTGGAACCCTAAAATAAGCTTGCATGGCTTTTTGGACTTGATTGGTAAATATTTTCATGAATAGGGTATATATCGTAACTTTTTGAAATTTATAACTAAAAGGGCTGAAAATGTCATTAATCTAAAATCATAACTATAAGGACCTATCTTGCTAAGTTTCAAAGTTAAAGGATTAAATTATATATACTTTATATATAAATGACTAAACTTGTAAAAGTTTATAAACCAAGGGTATATATTGCCATTTTTGCAAACTTAAAAATATAAAATATAATATTTTTATATAAATTATAAAAATATATATTAATATTATAAAACCCGATTTTATTAAAACCCGGCACATTAATCGTTATTAATCATCGAATCGGCGCATTATAAAACAATTACGTTATCTATTTAACGTAATTTATCATCGACTAACTTTTGAAGAAACTTAAAAATTTATCGTATCACATTACTAGGGAGCTTCATGTGAGGAGTTTCATTTGGGTATACGTTTTGACGAGTTTGCTGATTTATCGATTTAAGTGTCCTGCTCCTCAACGTTTACCTGCATGACCTTTTGGAAATTATGAAAGGCCCGAACAGTGATACAATATTTCCATAAATTAATAAATCAAAGTAATACGTTAAACTTTATAAAGTTTTAAATCATAAACCATCACACTAAGACTTGACATATTACCCCAAGTTGCGTGATGAAGCCGTTACTTTCACTTGATATACTTTTGCAATCAATTAGATTTCCTGTGTTAAGGTGAGTTCATAGCCTCAAATTTTAAATCTTCTAATGTTCTTCATCACCCCGATGGATATACAAGCTATAAAACCATGAATATCGAAATTATTTTTTCAACTGTATGCTATCCTGAAATATTTATTGCTAAGTCCTTACTTTTGGCATTAAGACTCCACTATCATGACCTTAATTACTTTTTTGGAGTAAGCGCGAAATGCTGTGAAATAGAACTATTTGGGAACTGAGCTTCCCCGTTGGTGTATCCTATACTTTCCAGGTAACCAAACTCACTCATTTGAACACTATGCGGTGTTTTGCAAGGCAACCCGTTGGGAGCAACTATTGTAGATTATTGATTATCTCAAGGTCTCGGTGCATGAGCTTAGGGCAATAATAATATTTTTCTAAATAATTGAACTCATTGAATTATTACACTATGGTGTAATAACAACGTAACCCACTATTGAACTTGTATTCAAACTGTTTACCATAAACCTATGAATATCACTCAACCATTGTGTTGACCTTTTTAGCATGTTTATCTCAGGTATTTGAGCAACTTATGGCACGGAGTGGCACGGACTTGAAGATGGCTAAAATGTTATCATTCAAACTTTATGTTTTCATGTAGATTTTGGGACCTCTGTTTGTAAAAACTCTGATGAAATAATAAATGATAACTTATCTTTTAAAAACGTCTCTTTTGAGTCATTTTCTATGATTATGACTATTATACTATGAAATAATACCCCAGATTAGCTTCCGTTGCTATATGTCAAAAAGGGGGGTGTTATAGATTGGTATCAAGAGCCACGGTTATAGAGAACAAGGTTGAAACCTTAACTATAACTACTTTTCTTTTTCCATCTAAGAAAGTCCTCCGTGCCACTACATCTTCCGGAATAGTATGTAAAGTACATAACTATTATACTATTATATAAATAACTTATGTTATTTACCGTTGGGTTGTTAACAGAGCGTTGTCTTCTCCTAGCCACCCTACTTCCAATATTGAGGATTCTTTTTCCTCTAACTTTCCTGACTATATCCCAGCTTCCCCGGACTATGTCTCAGCTACACCGGGAAATACTTATTCTAGCTCTTCAAATAACTCATTTGGCTTAGTTCCAATAGCTTCACCAACTCTTTCACTTTTTCATGATGACCCCTATATAAAGGTCATGCATGAATATTATGCTAAAGAATCACCTATTCCACCACCAACTATTACCACTTAAGAAACGAGGTCGAGATCGATCATTCTCCTCTACTTCTGCGCTACCTCAAGTATTTGAGATAGGAGAAAGCTCTCGTAAGACAAGTCTTAAACGTCATTAGGTTACAAATTGAATGAAATTTTGAATCAGCTAGATGAACTCTCTCTCTCGATCGCATTGAATACATAGAAGACAAAATAGAAGGTCTTGGAAAAGGTCGGGTGATCATACAACAAGATTTTGACAATCTGGAAGCTGAACTCCAAGAGTCTCGTACTCAAATTGCTAAACTTCAAAGAAATCAAATAGGAAATAACAGCAAGATTTCTCTGGATCGCTTCAAGGATTGCTAATCTAGAACAAATAAATCGATGAGATCCCGATTCTCACCAAAGCATATAAGAAAGTCTTCAGGATGCAGCTATGAACACAAAACACCAGGAAGACCATCGGACTACTAGATTAGAATACTATAGTTATAGCTTTTAACCTAGCCTACGGATGTGTGGTAAATAACAAACAGTCAAATTTTGACTATGTACAGTACAAAGGGCAAGTCGTTAAGAAATAATATGGTGATCCCCATTTCCATATTCATCCTATGTTCTATATTTCATCTCCGAGTTTCATTATATAAGAATCTTACCGGACCCCTAGAAAATAACTAATCAAGTTAATACTGTTTAGAATTCATATCAAATAAGTATTTCTATGATAACACTATATGACAATGTTTATGTGTTTGACTTACGCATTATAAGGAAGAATTGGTGATATCATTCTTATTACGTGTTGTCCCTTATGTTTGATAGAATGCCTCCAAAAGACATCAACTATCTGAAGCACCAGCCATGACTCAAGCTGCCATCAATGAAACTAGTTGTTTTCAGTGTTACGCAGCTCTGGAAGTATCAGCCCAGCAACAATGGAAATGCTGACAATTACCATAGAAACATCAGAGAAAGAAAGCTCCTAATAGCAAAGAAAGTGTACACAAAGAGTTCATGAGCTGCCAACCTTTCAATTTCAAAGGTTCAGAAGGAGCTGTCAGACTTATCCGTGTTGGTCAACACTAAATCAGTGTTTACCCCTATCAATTATAACCAAAGAACTGCAAAGTGAAGTATGTTACTGGTACTTTACCTGAAGAAGCTTATCCTGTTGGAATGCTATTGCCCCTTTTTTTATTATTTTTTATTTTTTTTTTTTTTTTTTATTTTATTTTTTTTTTTTATTTATTTTTTTTTTTTTTTTCTTTTTTTGTTTTTAAAAAAAAAAAAAAAAAAAAAAAAAATGCAACCCCCCCCCTCACCCTCCCCCCTCCCCCACCCCCCTATGGGATAAAGAAGCTTGCAAGATTACTTGGGTTGAATTCAAGAAGCTGTTGATAAAGAAGTAATGTCCCCGAACTGAGGTCTAGAGGATGGAAGAAGAATTTTACCATCTGACTGTGAAGGGGAATAATCTCAAGACATATGTGAGAAGATTCCAGGAATTGGCAACCTTATGTCCCACTATGGTGCCAGATTCTGAGAAAATAATGGAAGTTTTCATCAGGGGATTGGCTCGAAGTATTGAAGGGAATGTTACCGCCTCTAAACCTCAAACTCTAGAGGAAGCCATTAACATAGCCCAGAGGCTACTGGATCAGGTAACAAAGCACACTCCGGTGCACGTATCAAGTGATCACAAACGAAAGTTTGACGATAGAAGAACTTTCAACAACAACAACAACTACCGTAACACCAACACCAACAACCGCTACAATAATCACCAACCACAATAGAACAAAATACAGGAAACCTTCAGGTCTTATGCTGTCACTCCAACTGAAAACAATAGGTATATTGGAAATCGTCCCTTGTGTAAGAAATGCACTCTGCATCACACAGGACCTTGCACTGTTAAGTGTGAATACTTGTAACAAGGTGGGCCATCTAGACCAGAAAACTGCAAAAACAAAGGTCACCACTAGAAGTAATCCTGCTACTATGACAGTTACTTGTCATGCCTTAGAGAGAAATGGCATTATCAAAATCAGTGCCGCAAGACCACCACAACATTGCCTAGGGAAGAGCCTACATATGAGGGAAATAAATGCTCACCAAGACCCGAACGTAGTCACGGGTACGTTCCTTCTAAACTAAACATCTAGTCTAAAGTATTAATTGATTCGGAGCAGATAAAAGCTTCGAAATCCATACTCTACGCCTCTAGTCTAAATATTCCACCCATTACAATAGATACAAATTACACTATACGAAATGGCTGTGAACCGGAAACGTTAGTAATTCACAAAACACCGTTTATTCAGGTGCAACTAGACTTTGTTAAACCCACCTTTCGAAATTTATCTTATGCCGATCAAACTTGGTAGTTTCGACGTCGTCATTGGTATGGATTGGTTATCCAAGGATCATGCCAGAATTGATTTGTGACATAAGGTCAACCACTGCCCAATCGACGGTGAAACTTTGATCATCCGAGGTGACCAAAGTAAAACCCGACTAAGTCTCATATCCTGTATAAAAACCGAAAGATATATATCCTGAGGTTGTCAAGTTTTTGTAATCCAAGTAATGGAAAAGAAGTCAGACGAGAAAAGACTAGAAGATATCCCAGTAGTCAGAGAATTCCCAGAAGTTTTTCTTGAAGATCTACCTGGCCTTCCTCCCATTCGCCAAGTAGAATTCCAAATCGATCTAATTCCAGGAGCGACACCTGTAGCCCGAGCACCTTATAGATTAGCTCCTTCAGAAATGCAGGAACTATCTAACCAACTTCAAGAGTTAGCAGACCGAGGTTTTATCCGACCAAGTACTTCACCCTGGGGAGCTCCTGTCTTATTTGTTAAAAAGAAAGACGGATCTTTTAGAATGTGTATCGATTACCGGGAGTTGAATAAACTTACCGTAAAGAATCGTTACCCATTACCCAGGATTGATGACTTATTTGACCAACTTCAAGGTTCGAGTGTCTACTCGAAGATTGACTTAAGATCAGGCTATCATCAACTGAGAGTCAGGGATGAAGATATTCCCAAGACTGCTTTCAAAACAAGATACGGACACTATGAATTTCAAGTGATGCCATTTGGTTTAACTAACGCGCCTACTATATTCATAGATCACTCATGAAACTTGTGTGTATACACCCATTACTTAGATAAATTTAATGATAGTTTCATCATGATATTCTCATCACTCTATAACAAAGAAAGACGTCACGCAAATCATCTGAGAATAATTCCTATATATTACTCACGAAAAGAGAAGTTGTATGCCAGTTCCTCCAAGTGTGATTTCTAGATTCGTATCGTCAATTTCTTGGACACTTAATTGATAATCAAGGACTTCATGTAGACCCCGCCAAGATTAAAGCAGTTAAGAATTGGACATCTCCTACAACACCCACAAAAATACGTCAATTCTTAGGACTTATCGGCTATTATCAGAGATTTATCAAAGATTTCTCGAAGATTGCAAAGTCTTTGACTGAATTAACTCAGAAAAACAAGAAGTATATCTGGGGAAAAGACCAAGAGTCGGCTTTTCAAATACTAAAACAAAAGCTATGTGAAGCTCCAATCTTTTAGCATATACCAGAAGGAAATACAATTTTTATTTACTGTGACGCATCCCTCAAGTCTGGAGCGGTGTTTAAGCAAAATAGAAATATATAGCATATTATATCTAGACACCTTAAGCCTTAATAAGAAAACTATACACTCATGATCTCGAATTAGGAGGAGATAAGTGTTCGCTTTTAAAATTTATAGACACTATCTATATTGCAACCAAATGTAACTTGTGTCACTGATTCATTTAAAAGGACCTTCACATATCCTATGATCAGAAAGAGTTAAACATGAGACAACGCCATTGGCTAGAATTGCTTGCAGATTACGATTGTGAAATTCGCTACCATCCTGGAAAGGCAAATGGATGTAGTAGATGCCTACGCCGAAAAGTGAACGAATCAAAACTCCTCCGAGTTAGATTCATTATGTTATGACATTCATCCAAACTTTATCCAACCCATACAAAATTCTTAAAGCTCAAACCGAGGCAATCAAAGAAGAAAACATCAAGGCTGAAAACTTACGAGGAAGGGACAAATCATTTGAAATACGTCCTGATGAAACCTGATGTATCAAGAATCAAAGTTGGTTACCACTCTTTGGTCATCTGAGAGACTTGATCATGCATGAGTCCTATAAATCGAAGTATTCCATTCACCCAGGTTCTGACAAGATGTATCAGGATCTAAAAAAACTCTATTGGTGGCCTAATATGAAGGCAATCATCGCTGAGTATGTTGGCAAATGTTTAACATGCTTTAGAGTTAAAGCAGAATGTCAGAAGCCATCCGGATTACTGGTACAACCGGAGATTCCTATTGAAAGTGGGAGAGAATAACAATGGATTTCATCACAAAACTACCCAAAAACTCAAATGGACATGACTCAATCTGGGTCATTGTCGATCGCCTTACCAAATCCGCACATCTCATCCCTACCCGAGAGACAGATAGTATGGAAACCCTTACAAGGTTATACATCAAGGAAATACCTCCCCGGCATGGAGTGCAAAGTATCTATCCATCCAGATCGTGACATTCATTACACATCCAGATTCTGGCAATCATGTACCAAAGTGCTTTGGGTGCCTCAATTAGACATGAGTAAAGGCATATCAACCAGAAACCGATGGACAAAGTGAAAGACATCCAAACACTTGAAACATGGTCTGTCGTCTGTGATATATATTTAGAAAAGGATGGGATGACGGGTCTGGGGGAGCCGGGGGGGAGTGGTGGAGGGGTGGGGGAGGTAGGGGAGGGGTGGGAGGGGGGGTTGGGGGGGGGGGGGGGGGACAATAACAGTTCCAATGCCAGTATAAAGGGCTGCAACCATTTGATGCACTTTATAGGTCGAAAGTGCAAGAATACCTTTTGCTGGCGAAGTTAGAGATGTTCAACTTACGGGACCAGAAATAATCCATGAAACCACTGAAAGAATAGTGCAAATTCGACAACGCTTGCAAGCTACAAGAGACTGGCAGTGAAGTTATGCCAATATAAGAAGAAAGCCTTTAGAATTTCAAGTTGGAGATCGTGTTATGTTAAAAGCATCACCTAGTAAAGATGTCATCCCAGATCAGGAAAACAAGGAAAGCTTAACCCTCGGTACATTGGACCTTTCAAAATCCTTGAACGGATTGGCCCAGTGGCATATAAACTTGAGCTTCATGAAGAGCTCAGTAATATCTATAGTACTTTACACGTTTCTAATCTAAAGAAATGCTTACTTGACGAATCCCTTGTCATTCTAATGAAAGTGCTTCGACTCGATTACAAACTCAACTTTGTGGAAGAACCAGTAGAGAACATGGATCGAGAAGTCAAGCAACTAAAGCAAAGTCGTATTCCTATAGTCAAAGTAAGATGGAACTCTAAAAGAGGACCAGAATTTATGTGGGAACGCGAAGATCAAATTCGTGCCAAGTATCCCCTTCTATTTTCAAACATCACTCCGGCAATCCACTAAACACGGGACGAGAATTTCTTTAAGGGAGGGAAGACTATATCAACCCGTATTTTTCGTCAATGTAAATATCCATCTATTAAATTAGATGCATTGTAATATCCATCTATTATATATATATCACCTCTTTACAGGAATTTTTTTTTGCTTTATCTCATTATGCAACGTAACTTGCATCTCTAAAGTAAACGAGCTCACGCACCTCTATACCAATGCCAAATTATCATCAATGTTTTATATCTATGTTATATCCATGTAAACATCCTAATATTTTTCAAGTCTATATCTTAATAATCATTTTTACCAGTACATTAATCATTTAATGTACATTTCAAAACGTTATATATATCACAAACAACATTAAACGTTAACGTTTACATCTAAACCCTAATTATATGTAATGTATACATATAAAATGAATGTGCAAGCCTTTCAAGCATGTGTATACAAGTGTACAATGCATAAAATTTGAATTTTATTTTCCCTCCAAGTCAATGTACAACACATTAAAGCTCAAAGTACAAGTCAATAATGCAAGAAAGTCAAACTAGGTTATTTTACCTCCTAAACCACTTTAGTTTCTTACCACCACTCTAGCACAAGGTACAAGCACTTAATGCATGACTTCTAAACCCTAAGTTATTCTAAAACCCTAATCTAAAACCCTAAACCCTAAACAAAACCCTAAAACCCTAATTTCATTTTAAACCCAAACCTAAATCCTAAAACCTTAATCCTAAACCCTAAACCTTAATCCTAAACCCTAATATTAATCCTAAACCTTAATCCTAAACCTTAAGCTATCCTAAATCCTAACCCTAACTCAAATTAAAACCAAAAACCCTAAACCAAAATCAAACCAAACCCGACACCCCTTATTTCATTTTTAACCCATTTTAAACAAAACTAGCTAGCACCACACCTTGTTACCTCCTTGCTAGCTTGATTAGCACCATAAGTAACCACCCTACCACCTTACAAGCACCTCCATCACCACACTTGCTCACCAAGTAAACAAACACCTCCTTGTCACTCCTTTATATGTTGAACCCCCTCCACACCCTTCCACATTGCTAAGCTACACTCCTAGCTCTTCCTAATCACCCTAGGGCTGTCTTTAGTCACTACTCTATAACCCTTGGTCCATACTCTAAGCCGTAACCTTGGTCACCAAGTTTTCGAGCCCTATAAATAGCCAAACTCCCCCATTTATTCAAACACACCTCAAAATTCATCATATACAATAATTTAGTCTTAAACAAGATCAAGAAGGATCAAGTGAAGTCCCTAAGATCAGAATTGAAGTCAAGAATCAAGAAAAAGAAGCCATTGAAGTTGTTTTCTAGGCGTTCAAACCCAAAACCCTCTTTTCGACCCATTAGAAGCTCAAGTAAGCTTAAATCCTGTTCCATGAACTTATATCATGTTTTAAATCTTTCATAAGGCTTGTAAGATTATCTGTAAACTCTTGTTTGATTCCTTGAATCAAAAACCCATGCGTTTTTAGGTAAAGCCCTAAAAATGACCCGTTTTGATTTTCTAGCTAACGAATCCTTTTTCTAAAACTTTTGTTTTGTTAGAACATCTTATTTTAGCTTATTCTAATAAGCCATACGCTGTAAAACTCTTTTGGATTTCAAAAATATCAAAATTATGGATTTTTGACTTGATTTATAAATATTTTCATGCATAGGGGTATATATTGTAACTTTATGAAATTTATAACTAGAGGGGCTGAAAATATCATTATTCCTAAGTTATAACTATGAGGGGCTATTTTGCCAATTTCTAAAGTTAAAGGTTTAAAATATATATACTTTTATATAAAGGACTAAACTTGTAAAAGTTTATAAATCAAGGGTATATATTGTCTTATTTGCATTCTTAAAAGTAAAAAATATAATATTTTTTTATTAATTATAAAAATATATATGAATATTATAAAACTCAATTTTATTAAAACCCAATACATTTATCGTTATTAATCAACGATCGACGCATTATAAAATAATTACTTTATATAATTAACGTAATTTATTATCGATTAGCTTTTGAAGAAACTTAAAACTATAACGTATCACGTTACTAGGGAGATTCATATGAGAGGTTTCATTTGGGTATATGTTTTGAAGAGTTTGCTGGATTTACAATAAGTGCCCTACTCCTCAAAACGATACTACCATCCTCTGATTATGATAGCCCGAACAGTGATGCAATACATTCCAAAATTATAAATAAAAGTAAAACTTAAACTTTATGACTTTTTGAAACATAAACCATCCACCCTAAGTACTTGACATATTACAACCAGTTGCTGACGTAGCTGTTACTTTCACTTGATATACTTTTGCCATTAATCAGATTTCTCCTGTTAAGGTGAGTTCATAGCCTCGCATTTCAATCTTTTGAATATTTTATAAACCCGCGAGGGAGATACATGCTTAAACCATAAGAGTTGAGATCAATGAAGATCCAATATTTATCAAAGATCCAATGGACCAATCATAGCCACTCATTTTTTATTAAATTAAAAAAAACTCACTTTCCACCTCTTTTTTAAAATTAAAATATCTTGCAAACGGTAAATCGTTAAACGACAAAAAATACACCACCGCGACGAGAATTAAATCATCTTTCTAACGAGGGGCACTTTGATATACTTTCGACGAACTTTTTTTTTCGATTTTTTTAGTCACGTCTGAAAAAAATCACATGTGATTTCACAAAATCACATGTGATTTCGATTTAAAGTGTCCTTGCTCCTCTAACGTTTACTACATGACCCCTGAATTATGATGGCCCGAACAGTGATACATTATTTCCATAAATTAATAAATCAAATGTTAAACTTCATAAATTTTTGAAAGATAAACAATCAAACTAAGACTTGACATATTACCTCAGGTTGCATGACAAGGCGGTTACTTTCATTTCATATACTTTTGCCATCAATCAGATTTCCCTGTTAAATTGAGTTCATAACCTCGCATTTTAAATCTTTTGAAATATTTCATAAACCTGCGAAGGGGATACATGCTATAAACCATAAATACAAGTGTTTTCCAACTATATGCTATCCTGATATATTGCCTAAGTTTGCCTTTACTGCCAATATTTCTTAATCATGAACCATTAGTCACTTGCGAGTGAACACGAATATTGTGGATAGATCTATCGGGGTGTGACGACTCCCGTTGGTGTACCTATACTTTCTGGTACCAATAGCACTATATTTGATTATAATGGGTAACTTTGGCAAGTTACCTTTCCACGAGGACATTTGTTCCTCAACCAAGGTCACTATGGTGATTTCCATGTTAACGTATTGATGTCATGAGCTTAGGGCAATAATACTGTTTTCTATGATAATTATACTCATTGAAATTATTACTATCTATGGGTGTATAACAACGTAACCCACTGTCTTTGATGACTTGTATTCAACTATTTATCATAAACCTATGAATTTCACTCAACCATTATGTTGACATTTTTAGCATGTTTATCTCAGGTAATTGAGCAACTTATGGCACGGAATAACACGAACTTGAAGATGGCAAAACTGTTATCATTCAAACTTTATGTTTTCATATAGATTTTGGGACCTCCTTTTGTAAAAACTCTGATATAATATTGAATGATAACTAAATTTCAAAACGTCTCTTTTGAGTCGTTTTCTATGATTATGTCTGTTGTACTATGAAGTAATACCCCAGATTAGCTCCTTGCTGCTATATTTGTCAAAATAGGGGTGTTACAATAACATAGTCATTCACGTATTTCAATATTCCGATCGTTTAGATACTTGAACTTAAAAAAATACACGAATATACGTTATTAAATTTTGTTTCGATAACATGTATACGAAATTGCAAGCACACAAGTATTGGTCTTCTCAAGTTTTGGTACATAATCGAGCTAAATGCTTTATTTAATCATGTAAACTAAACGCTTTATTTTAGGTTGTGACGGTTGGGTTGTTGGTTCCAAATTTTTTGTTAGTGGGATGGTTATGGGTCGGGTTGTGGAGGAGCCGATGAGGGGTAATGGAGGAGTTGAGTTTTTGATTATACACGAGAGAGTCCTATGGCTTTTGTGTCGATAATTTCTTGTGCGAGGTTAGGTTCGGTTGGACAGAGTGGGAAGAGTGAGATTAGGGGGTTTGGTGGAATGCGGGTTATACCGTTTGGTCATGAACTGCAAGCGACTTTGTCCTTGACGTTGCCTGAATCAGACTACAATAAAAATCTAGGGCTTTTCGAGGTATGTGTAAAACATAACCTGCTGTTTTATTATGGTTATGTTGTGGGTTTTTGTAGACAAATATTTAGTTTAGTATAAGATGAAAAGGATAAAATCTGCAAACATAAAGCTCAGTATAAGAGAAGTTCGTGTTCATCTTCGCAAGGTCATCAATTGTTTGATTTTTTCTTATATTGTAGGTATTTGAGTTTTGTATTCTAGGTTCTTATAAAGAACACAAACGTAGAAAACTTTTACATTGACTTTCTTAACATAAATATTATTGTTACTCGTTTTTAATCTCATCAATTTTCATTTCATCGACTTAGTTTTATGTCTCCACGAATCACTTGCACAACCTCAAATCTTAATGAGCAAAACAAATAGGACTTCCATACATCACAAATGATGATGAACTAAACTACAAATCTTGATGTTTGTTTTTAGTTAGTTACTATTTCGATATATCATTGTTATTGTAATTCATACACCATTGAGGATTAAAAGAGATACTATGTGCTTTTTTATACTTAATTACAAGGTTTCTTCTTTACTTTGCGGTTCTTCCGGGTCCTAACCGATACCCGTCGGTTCCGGACCGAACCGACTCGAGACCGAAGTTATCAAGATTAACGAACCGAGAACCGGACCGTAGTTCCAGTTTTCATTATATAACTGCTTATCTCTTAAAATACTCAAATCCATCACTCGACTCTCTTGAGGTCTTTTACTTGACATGTATTATGGGATGGAGGGAATAACATGTAAATACGCAATTAGTTTGATTTCAGTGAGTAGACTTTAAAGTTGGCATCGTCATAATGTTAATATAGTTGGCTTGTTTGCAGGTTGGAGTCCGACTCAAGAATGAACTGAATCTCAAGCATTTGATACAACAAGGTATAAATGAATATGCACAAAGAATTTGTAACTAATTAAAGAAAGTGAAGAAGTGACATGATATATATAATACATGTTCATATAAGCTGTGGATGCTCATATAAGCTGTGTGGGTTACGGGGAGTGACGATGAGAACGATGAGAGAAAATGCAACCCATCCTCTGTTTACGATTGATGCCATATCTAATGAATGAATAAATGATCGTATGTGTATCCATTTATTGACAAGTTCTACTTATACTCTAAACTAGACGTTCATTAGAGTCAAAAACGGAAATAGAGGAAAATACTATATGAGCAAGTGGTTTGATCCTGTGTCCACACTCATCATTGTATGTGTAATATTTTTAATAAATTTGTTATATAAATTGTAGTTTATTTGTAGATGTTTTGTTCTAAATTTGTTTATGTATTTTGATGTGTAAATTTGTTTCAAAGTTTGTTCGAGGTTTGAACATATGTTGAAGTATTTTGTTGTCGTCATGGTTAGGCCTAGATGAGTTGTATATTGATGTTCAAATGAAATGAATATCATTACAAATGTTGGAAATTGAAAAAAGACATGGTTAAGTGTTTAGATGTGGGTGGAAAGATTTGTGTTGAATTCAAGAACAAATACAAATGGTCATAGTGTTATTAAATGGGAAAAGACAAAAGAAGTTACTTAAGGGACCAATGGTGTAAGTGGAAAAAGACAAAAAATGCCTCACTAAAGGTTATTGTTTAAAATTTTGAGTTAGGTACCACTGGTGAAATAAGGAATAATTTAAAATTACATAAATGCCCATGGTTGAAAAGTCTAACTAATGTCAGTTACATATAACAAGGCTCGAGAGACCAAACATATAACAAAAATCGACTTAGAGATTAACGACATCGACCCCCGTTAGCTAGGGACTGAATTCGCAATCACGCCTAAATAAAGGGACGAGGTGTGTAATTTACCCTATTTTCTTTTTATAAATATGAAAATAGAACTAGACACTCTTAGGGGGCGTTTCTTTTTTTTTCCTTTTTGTAGAAGGGTCCTGATTCAATATAGTGCATTGCTTATTAAAAAGATAGATGAGAAAATTGTGTTTCCTTTTTTTGCTTAATAAATATCTTAAAATGACTTTATTACCCTTTCATCCAAATAATGATCTACTGCAACAACCCAAAATAGTCTTCACGACAACTACTTAAATCCACCAATTGCAATTTTGTCAATAACTTCATATCATAAACAATAAACAAGAAACCAATGAACAAATGAGAAATGATCAATTGCAATTTTGTCAACAACTTCATATCATAAACAGTTTCTTTGAAATCTATCAAATCATTCAATAAACAAATGCTATAAATTCATAAACAATAAACCCCCAGTTTTAACAAGTAACAACTTTGAGGCGGTGTTGTTGAACTCCGGCGCCGACGATGTTATTGAACTCCGACGATGTGGTTAAACAATAAACCCCCTAATTTTAGCCATGAGGCGATGTGGTTGAACTCCGGCGATGTGCTTGAACTCCGGCGATGTGGTTGAACTCCGACGATGTGCTTGAACTC
The DNA here is from genome assembly GCA_026074375.1 of Tanacetum coccineum. Taxonomy (NCBI): domain Eukaryota; kingdom Viridiplantae; phylum Streptophyta; class Magnoliopsida; order Asterales; family Asteraceae; genus Tanacetum; species Tanacetum coccineum. Next base: position 17,565 of record BQNB010009988.1, read on the forward strand.
CGGCGTCGGTGATGTGGTACGTGAATAGAAAGAAGATGGAACTGAGATTTTTGTGTTTAAGGTTGAAGAAACAATGAACAGGGTAGGGGTATAAAAGTAATGGTGTGTCCTAGTTGTGGAAGACTTTCTTTTTTACCCCCTTTCACAAATAGGATTCCTGATTACAATAAGTTAAAAAGAAACATACATTTTTCTTGTTTACATTTTGTTTTGTTCCCATCTAGGATATTAAGTGGGTGTTTGGGATTGCGGTATAAACCAACTTTTTTGATTATCACGTTTTCAAGTTGCAAATAAGCTAAAAATACTGTTTGGATAACAGTTGGTAAAAATTGATTTTTTGCGTTTTGTGGGCTTCAAAACGCAGTTTTCTAAAAGTAGGTAGGTTGATGCTTTTACAAAACGCAGGTATGAGAACTTTATGTAGTTAATGTCAAATTACAATTTCACCCTTATCTTCCTCTTGCATATATAATTGGTGACCTTCCATTACTTCACCATTGATCTTGATCCTCACATATATCCAAACTAATAACTTAGGTTAAATTATAAAATAAGTAGCAAACAGATTATGCCAAGCCTTCGGATTCAATCCAAACTCAAAGGCGTTCTTGAGGGTGTATACTATGGTCTGTGATGGTATATGTGGAACTTTCGCAACAAGCTTCTGTTTCTATTCGGATTCAATCCAAACTCAAAGGCGTTCTTGAGGGTGTAAACTAAGTCTGTGAAAGGTATATGTGAACTTTCGCAACAAGCTTCTGTTTGATAAGAAGATCCCTGAAAAAGCGCTGATATTTGATAATTTAGTTTCTAGTTCTTTTTATTGGTGTAAATTCAGATGTAAAGCGTCGTTCAAGTGGGACGATTGGCTTAAGAACCCTTATATTGTTCTTGTTTGATCTAGCTCCTTGCTAGTATTTTAATAAATCGTCGTTCAAAAAAAAGATTATGCCAAGCCTTCGCTTCCTTCATTTCGAGGACTTTGACTCGAAAGATTCATAGGTTGAAGTGGTAATGATCGGTTTTGTGTATATATTAATTTGATTCATTATAGTGTTTGGGTAGATTTTGGGTGTGGTGGCCTGTTGTTTTCTATTGATGCTTTCCTTGGATGAATTTTGGGGTTGATGACGAGTACTAATGTACCATGGCATGTTGCCTTGATGGGTTTCAGTATATGTAGAAATAGAAATTAATTTAGAATATTTTTTATGTTATATATAAGAAATGAGTGTTCGAAAAAGATTATTGATTGAAGAAACGATTTGTTGGGTTGAATTTAAATATTGTTCTATGTTGAATCTCATAAGTTTTGTTACATACATTTTACAGTTTAGATTGTAAAATGGTTTATTTTACCAAACACTAAAAAACTGATTATCTAATTATTACGATATCAAACTGCAAAATTAAATCCAAACACTATTTTGAAAAACCACGTTTTGTTACAGCTGATTATTTGATTATGCGTTTTCAAAATGAATAATGTATTTTGAATAAGCAATCCCAAACACCCCCTAAGTCAAAAAGAATTCACACTTACAAACCCACTTCACCTCTCTGTAAAAAAAAACCTCACTCGCAAACACAGCAAGCCGGTCCTCCCCTCCTCGCATCATCGCCTAAACAGGTAAAAATCCTCCACAACACTTTCTAAATTCACACATCTTAATTCTCATTAATCCCTTCATATTATTCCACACATTTTAATTAGGGCTATCTTTTTTATCATATAAATCCAAAACCCTAAACCCTAACTTTTGTTGTTTCAGATTATTATTTACTCACTTGTCAATCAAACATCATGAGGTAATAATTTCATTCTATTTATTACTTTACCACGTGTTTAACCAAACCCTAGTTTGCACCTCAATAGGTACTAATTGAATTTTTTTTTATTTGTTTGTTTATTGTTTTTACAGTCGACCAATGGAAGAAGATGCACCAGTAAGTAGTTTTCTATTTTATTTTATCAAGGGGGTCTTTGTTTCGGCTTATATGTGGGCTTATAAGCTTATTTGATTTCGGCTTATATAACATAGGACCCAATTTTTTGGCTTATATGGAGACTTATGGGCCTATGTAAGTTTATCATATCGTAATAAACTTATACAAGCCCACAAGTCTCAAAATAAGCCGGAAAATTGAGGCTTATGAAATATAAGCCGAAATCAAATAAGCTAATAAGCCCACATATAAGCCGAAACAAACACCCCCTAATTTGAGTCCCTCGCACGTTTATCTGATAACAATGTTTTGTTTAATTTTTCTAGACTAAGAACGAGGAAGAGGAGTTCAACACTGGTCCGTTATCTGTGCTCATGATGAGTGTCAAGAATAATACCCAGGTAATGTTTGCACGCGCTTTGTTGCTTTAGGTTATCATTAGAGTAGGGCTGTCGGGCTTTTAGAGTTATTAGTTGAGACAGATTATAAGTTGAAGTTGAATTTGTCAACTCTGTTGTTGCGACCAGCTGAGTTTTAAAACACCATGTTAGAGTAGACTGCAGGCAGAGTCATTCGCACCCGTGATTTGTAGTTGATACAAGTGTTAAAAGTATTTTAGGACTAAAATTAGCAGAATTTTGTTAATTGTGATACTTTTCTTGGCTCCATATCGGTACTCAATACTGGTTTCAGTACTGCTTATGTTGACGTAATTTCTGTCATGCAGGTTCTTATTAACTGCAGGAATAATAAGAAGCTTTTAGGTCGTGTTAGGGCGTTTGATCGACACTGCAACATGGTGCTGGAGAATGTGAAAGAGATGTGGACTGAGGTTGGTTCTGCCTTGAAAATAACCGTATTTTAGTTTTGGTTTATTTATTATGACAAGGTTTCGTGGTTTTTAATTTTGTGGTTTTTTGTATATAGGTGCCCAAGACAGGTAAGGGCAAGAAGAAAGCTCTTCCGGTGAACAAAGATAGGTTTATCAGCAAAATGTTTCTACGTGGCGATTCAGTCATCATCGTGCTTAGAAACCCCAAGTAAAAGGTATTTTTCTTTGTTCTTTTATCGAACATTATGCCTTTCAATAAAATATTAAGATGTCATATTTACAAACTGAGTTGTTTGAGCTAAGTTGTTGCCTTATGCAATTTTGTATGATTTAGACTTGCTGCATATTCTTGATCGCTTTTTCGTATGCCATGAATCACTTCTCTTTAATTGGGCTCTACCGTTTACTTGATTTAATGTTAAACAATTGCCAAGTAAATGAAAAACCCAAGCTGTAGCCTAGTACATCAGCCACATTTTTGGTTGATTCTGCGTGTTTTTTTGCTGTAAAGAAGGATATGATACCTGTTACTGCGAAAGCTGTAGCATCCACATAAATAATTATAAGCATCAGTGCCTGCCAAGCAGAATGTGGAAGTGTGCACTCTTGTCAGTTAAGCTATCTTGGCAATAATGATGGAACACATTTGGGTTTGTGGGAAACAAAAGGTGTTGCTCTTTGATGCATGGTTATTTGGACATCTAGCTATACTGGCCTTGGATATTAGTTATATGATGTCGCAGAAAATGTCACAATAAGAAATAGTTATTCAATATTCTTAGACACGATGTCAGTTTCATGTGCGATTAGTTGTCATACTTCTGTCTAAGCTGGTTGATGGTTTTTCCTTTTTTCTAATTACTTGATGATCATATATGTTTAGTTTAATAGTTGAATTTAATTGATAGGGAACTTGAAGTGATTAGCGTTGAGATTACAATAACCAGTCGAACTTTGGTTACGATATCATGTTGTAGGAGGGATGTAAGACACCAATACCCTAAGGTAAAATACATGTGACGCAACTGCATTCAATAGGAAAATGATCTACTTAAACCAAACATTGGATCAGGCTCTGAGTTATAGTCGAACCTTGTTTTAAACCTGTGAATGGTGCTGAGACTTAACTTTGAAAATAATTCGGTCAGCGTGAATAAATGCATGAAATCATGTAAATGAATTCTTATCATCCACATGAGTGACTGCCTGAAAACTGTAAAAGCTAAAATGGCATTAATCTATACCCGTTGAGCATCGAATAATAATGCATGACATTCATTTTACATTTTTGTATGGTTATGATTGACTAAAGAAGTCTTTCTGTTTCAGGATTTACTCTTTGGAGTTCTGGATCTCAGTTCATGGAAGAAAAATGTGACCTTAGTACTTTGACTTGGCAATCATTGTATTTTTGTCAAAATTCTTGGTCTGTATGGTTTTGTGATAGATGACTTCTAATATCCCTATGGTTTACTTTCGAGTTTGTCATGGATTTATGAGATTTTATAACTTGTTACTTGCTTGCAAGGTATGCTGTAATCAAATTAATCATTGGCCCTTGTCGTAAGTCATCACCTTTGTTATTTGTTATCGTTCTATTTGGTTCATGGTAATTCATTAATTGAGATAAAAGACCACCTATTCGACTGAAACCAACGTATCAGTCTCTAGGTGGAAAGTGGAAACTACGATTGTCGTAGATTCGCCTATTGTTCCCTTTCTTGTGTTGAGTTCAGTCATTTTGATTTTTGTTGACAATTTTATATGTACGATGTTATTATGGTTCTCCTTCTGCCTCGAAGTATAAGATCAATGTTTTAATATGGAGTACTTGTAACGTTGCACAACAGATGCCTTTTCTTTAGTAGTGTCATCTTAAATGATGATCTATAGATGGTGTAAAAACCTCAATCAACCATTTTCATAGTTAAACCATTAGCAGCTGTTAAGAAATTTTCCATCTTGCTAACTTTTGCTAAACCTCTCTATATGGTTATTAAGTTTCCGCTTCGTATATGCAGCATAAATTATATATGGTGTCATAGAAAGATGTTGCATTTGTATGAGAAACTCTCAACCAAGATTCTCAACTATGATTTAATTACATTCATTTTTTTTTGATGTTGATGAACAATAGTGGTGTTCTTGTAACAAACTTATCGTGAAGAATGGTAATGGTTCTTGTAACTTTTTTTGATGGGAATGGTTCTTGTAAGTTGCAACTGACCATAAGTTACTGTATGAATGTGAAACTCTAACCGAAACTATTCTTGTATTACAGTAGCAGTTAAACGACTATAATAACCAAGTAATATAAGTAAACATATAAATAAGGAACAATATTTTTTGCAGGTCAAAGATATCCAAATTCTAAGTATTAGTTTCACATAAAGCATATGTTCCATTACATTTATGCTACATAGTAAATTATATAGTTTTCTTAACCTTAACAAAAAAAGGGTTATTGGAGCTTCGTGGTGGCTACATGGCAGAGTGGTGATGCATCCGCCGTCCCTTCCACCCACAAAGATAACTGCCATGAGCACGGCTTCGACGTGGCTTACTTTCATTCGGTTCAACCATAGGGGACACCAGCTCTATATCATCAACGACACTAGTAACATTGTCTGTGAATTGCTTGTCAATGTACTCTTCATCCGATCGCTTGTCTAGCCATGAAACAATGTCGGCAAAGACAATATCAATGTTGTTATCGGGCTCACCTGAGGTCAAAGCATGCCACATTCCTGGGTATAGTTTTATGGTCTTGTCTTGGCTACTGGCCTGTTCGTATAAGGCCCGGCTCACTTCTGGATCTGTCACTGTATCGGCCTCTCCATGTAGCACAAAGAATGGCAATGTCACCTGCCAACAAATTGCTACTATTTAAACAAAATAAAAAAATGCTTCTAATGCATTTACTTGAAATAGACATGATTGTAGATATGGAAATGGTAATAGTGTAAATAACCTCGTTTAAGCTGTCCTCGAGACCCATGCTGGTCCTAAGCATTTCAAGAGCTGTTTTTAACCTTGGCTTTTGTTGGTATATCAGCTTGTTTGCACGTATCTGCACAAGTGTTCGAGTCATCATGTATATATAATTACCCTTGTCCAAACTACAAATTCGCAAAATAAGGACCTCACCTCTTCTCTCTTAACAGGATCTTTAAAAGCCGCATTGATAACATCTTTTGTAGGCACAATCTTCCATCTTGGTATCACGTCTTCTACCTGTGTTAGCATGCTTACCACCATGGGGTGAGGTTTGACCTTCTCAGATATCTATCACCACAGTAAAACAATTAACAATTAACAGTGAGAGTGAATATGCTTCAATAAAAATTACATTACAATATCTAAAAGCTGTTATACCCTACGAATTTTGTAGTTGATATGCTTACTTTTAGTGTCAATTCATAAAAGTATACTTTAATAAGTGTAACCAGTTGTAAATATGGTCCTACATATAAACAAAACAAACAACAATTTTAATGTTCAAAAATAAAAGTCCTTATTGCATGCTTTTCAAGTAAATTTGTTATGACAATGCATATTATAGACCGGCAATATAGGACAAAGGATTACCTTACACATGGGTGCGACCAAAATGGCCCCGTGCCAGAAAGTAGGGTCCTTTCTATGTACAAGGAGGGAAACTGCACCACCCATAGACTCGCCATACAAGAAACGTCTCTTGTTTTTGTAGTCTTCTTGTCCTGAGTAGTTCGAGCCATACAGGAAGTTAGTGGTTTGTTGTGATGCATTTTAGAGCATTAAATTTATTGACCAACATGGATGTGTACCAGAAATGGATTTGAAGTAGTTGGAGCAATCGGTGACAATGTGATCAAATTTCTTGATGTAACAACGTGTGCCCATGGACCTTCCGTGCCCTTCGTAATCTATTCCAAAAACTGCATACCCGTAGCTCGCTAACTTGGTCCCACAGCCTATATATAAATCAAACTCATCATATCAATTTTTCAAGGTATTGAATACATTTCACTTTTAGGTACAACTACATTTCAGCCACAAGTTACAAATAGTAAGTAACGAAAATACAAGTTTATGTCAAACAAATGAAAATTTTAAACACAGAGAATTTCATATTAAAACATTTCCTTTCATTTTTATGACTTATTGAAGGTTTTATTGCTGCTTATCTATTCAAGTCCAACAAGCTATTTACTATTTAACCCGACGTACGTATCAAGATTTACCCAAGTTGCATCAGATAGTAAAAACTTTCTTTACCAAATGTAAAATGCTTATTAATTTATACCATTTGACACAGCGAATTGTTAAGATCTGCTAAGAAACTTGATGGTATTTATAATTTATAGAAGTAAGTTTATTACAGGTATAAGTGATACGAGTAGTTGTTTCTATTATATGCAAGTACTACCTCCGTCCCAATATTATAGTCTATCTTTCCTTTTGAGTACGTCCCAAAATAATTGTCCATTACTAAAAATAAAAGTTAGATTTGTTTAAGTTTACCATATTACCCTTAGTCTAAATTGATATTTACAAAAATAAAAGAAAACAGTAATTAATTATCAAAGTGTAAAACTGTCTTTTTTTGCTTTCGTAAAAACCAAAGCAGTCATTAATGCATTTTTCTTAAATTGTGTATTTCTTGTATGTGGACAATAATTTTAGGACGGAGGTAGTAATATATAATAACTAGTTCCTAAATATGATTACAAAAAATATAACGGCGTATTTAAAATATAATCCTATGGTTTTGTTAGATTTGCTAGGCTCGATTATTAGTTGATACTTAGAGGGAGGGGTATGGTGGCGAGGGGCTTCGCCACTTCCTACGTGGCGTCGCCACTTCCCTCGTCACCATACCGAGAGTGCTCGCCACCGGCCAAAACCCCACACCCTCGCCATCCATACGACGAAACAAAAAGACAAAACTCACATATATTAAACCGTTGCAAACCAACGGATACATTTTCAAAGTTTAAAAAAATTAATTATTTTTTATACCCATTTTTCCCTATAAATAACACCCCATTTTACCATTTTAACACACACTTCTCTACAACAATATCATTATTACTCTAAACATATAATCTTCTTCTCCAAAAAAAAAAATGTCTCAACCACTAAATGAACAAAACCCGGATTTTTTTACCCATCTTCTCCAATCCAACCAATATTCATCTTCGCCAAACCAATCGAATCCGTCTACCCCAAGTTCCCAACACTCAAACTCGTCGCAACCATTTCCCCCTTATGGAACGCAAATGTCACCGCCCGAACATGCTTATCAATCACAATTGGCGTATCATCAAAATCAACAATACGGGTTCCAAGGTTACACGAATCCAAGAAATACGCAACCACACTTTTTTCCACAACAATCATCACAACCGCCATTTTTTTTCACAACAATCATCACAACCACAAAGTTTTCCACAACACTCATCACAACCACAATTCAAAATACCCCAAGCCCAAGAACCCCGTGAACCTAAGCGAAAACAAAAAAGGACGGGGAAACAACCAGTTATCGAATTGGACGAGGGCGATGAAAATGAAGATATGAAAACAAGGCGACTCAATATCCGTTGGAATAACAAAGAATAAATCTTGCTAGCCGAGGCTTGGATCGAGCACTTGCAGGACGCGAATATCGGAAAAGACCAACAGGATGAAATCTATTGGAACAAGATTTTTGAAGATTTCCACGACCGAACAACAGGTCCGGCGCGTACCAAAAATACGTTGACAGGGAAATGGACCCGAGGTGATTGCCAACGGTTTAACGCTTATTACAAACAGGCAAATCGTAAAAGCGGGGAAAATGAAGCTGACTTGATCGAGATTGTGAAGACGGTGTACTTGGAGCGAGTTGGTAAAAAATTTCAATACCCTCACGTGTGAAAATTTTTGAAAGAGTACCCCAAATGGGATGCGGCGGAGCCGATTGATGGAGATAATCTCCAAGAGGTGTTTGGTCCGGATAAAAGAGAGCGTCCCGCCGGCAAACAACGTGCTGTGAAAAAACAAAAATCGGTTGAAACGTCAGGGATCACCGGGGGAAGCCAATAGGAGTCTCTATCGTCCCTTGTTTCTCAAGATTATAGACGTAAATGTAATGCTGCTGAAAGAGCGTACGAGGCGCAGAGGGAAAAAGATTTAGCTATCAAGAAGTGTGAAGATATGAAGTTTCTCATGATCGATACTTCAAACTTGCCACCTCATAAACGAGCCTTCATTGAAAGGCAACAAGCTGAAATAATGAAGAAATATGAAGATGCTGGTGCAGACGATTAGTTTCGTAATTTTATGTTTTTATGTTTCGTATCGTTTAATTTCCTTATGTTCCGTATTTTATTTTATGTTTTATTTTATGTATTGTATTTTTAATTTGTGTGAAATAAATTATGTTTGTGTGAAAAAAATTGAAAGAAAAAAAAATAGTTAGTGGTGGGACCCAAGTGAAGAGGTGAAGTAAAAGGGTATTTTTGAGTGGGAGTGAAAAGCTGATGTGGCAGCTGTGAGGCCCGTTTTGTTTTGTGGCTTAAGCCGCCATACCCTATCCTCTTATAACAAGTTTTGCTATCAATTTCAGTATTTTCTTTAGATGCAGGATTTGCTGTGTATAGAATCAAGTGGTGAAAATATTGTAAAAGGATTCGTGTCAAATTTGTGTTTGACTAGTGAGAGTTCCAACATTTTGTGTTCAAGAAGATAAATTCCTCCAATCATTCTTACAAAAATACTAAAACAAAACTTATTACTCCTATAACACAGCGAAAAGCATTCATGTATGCTTGTTATGTTATGAATGCACATTTCCAAAAGCCAAAACTATTGTTTCTACAATCTTTCTTTGATAATCTATTCAAAACCATGTTGATTTACAACCAAGTGAGTAGTGACTAACCATCAAGAAGTACCACTAGAGCTGGCAAATAATACCCATGAGTCAACATTTGGGTCAATTGGACTCTTTTTTTAAGTATGATGGGCTAAATGGACTCCCTCTTTTATTGTCAGCGGGCTTGATGGACTATTAAATATGATGGAACAAAATAAACATGGGTATAATGGTCGGGTACTTTTTTATAGATGGGTCTTGTTGGGTATAGCAATTTTCATCCGTTTTTAACGTTTTTATACGATTTCGACCATTTTTGATCGTTTCCGACCGTTTTCGACCTATTTCGACCAATTTCGCCGTTTTCGAGCGATTTCGACCGATTTTGACCGATTTACACCGATTTTTACCGATTTCGACTGTTTTCGACCGATTTCGATAGTTTCTGACCGATTTCGACCGATTTTCACCGATTTCGACCGTTTTCGTTCGTTTTCGACCGATTTCAACCGATTTCCACCGTTTTCATCCGTTTTATTACGTTTTCATACGTTATTTTATGTTTTCGTTCATTTTTTAACGTTTTCCCTGTTTTTTACGTTTACGTCCGTTTTGTAATGTTTACCTTCGTTTTTTTACGTTTTCGTCCGTTTTTTACGTTTTCGTACGTTTGTTTATGTTTTCGTCCGTTTGTTTACGTTTACGTCCGTTTTTTTACGTTTTCGTTCGTTTTTTTACGTATTCGTCCGTTTGTTTACATTTTCGTCCGTTATTTTACGTTTTCGTCTTTTTATTACGTTATTTTACGAAAACGTAAAAAAACGGACGAAAAAGTAAATAAACAGACGGAAACGTAAAAAATGGACGAAACGTAAAAAAACAGGCGATAACGTAAATAAACAAAAATAACGGACGATAACGTAAAAAACGGACGAAAACGTATAAAACGGACGAAAACGTAAAAAAACGAACGAAAACTTAAAAAACGGACGAAAACATAAAAAAACAGACGAAAACATAAAAAACGGACGAAAACGTAAAAAACGTAAAAAAACGGACGAAAACGTAAAAAAACGGACGAAAACGTAAAAAAACATACGAGAACGTAAAAAACGGACGAGAACGTAAAAAAACGGACGAGAACGTAAAAAAACAGACGAGAACGTAAAAAACGGACGAGAACGTAAAAAAACGGACGAGAATGTAAAAATCGGACGAAAACGTAAAAAACTGACGAAAACGTAAAAAAACGGACAGAAACGTAAAAAATGACGGAAACGTAAAAAAGGACGAAAACGTAAAAAACGGACGAAAACGTAAAAGAGGATGAAAACATAAAAAATCCGATGAAAACGTAAAAAACAGACGAAAACGGAAAAAAAGGACGAAAACATACGATAATGAGCGAAAACGTGCGAAAGCAAGCGAAAAAATAGAAAAACGTGCAAAGGTGTGTGAAACCGTACGAAGACGCTTAAAATGTACAAGAACGTAGAAAACGTAGAAAAAGTGTGAAAACGTTCATAAACGTAGAAAAAATTTGGACTCGTTGCCCGTTTGACCCGTTGCCCGTTTGGCCCGCGCCCATTTGACCCATGTTTTAAAAAGCACTCATTTGGCCCGCACCTGTTTGGCCCGTTGCCCATTTGACCCGTCGCCCGAACCCGCCCGACCCGCCCATTTTAACACCTCTAAGTACGACCATTGGTCACATCAAGGGTGGACAAAAGATGGCGAGCAACAATGTAGGTGGGACCTGGGTGGAAACATTATAGAGGTGTTTGGTAACCACACTAAAAGTGTAATAATATTTGTAGGGCCCTTGTCACATATTTTTCTAGTAGCTACTTCTAGCAATTACTCTTGCATTATCTTGGTTGATCAACTACTTCTACCAACCATACTTGACTCCATTTATTCTCCTTTTATAATCATGCACTTAAATAAAATGTATCGAGAAGGAAACATAATATTGTGTTGATAGAGTAGAAACATAAGTTAGGATTAGTATTAATTGGTATTTTTCTTAACTAATGTCGTTAGTACGTGATCAACTCATACAAATCTAAGAAACCAAAAAGTTGGGTTTAAATATAAACATGGTGAGCATGTCAGGACCATGGATTAATGGTGACTATATTTAGAAATGATTAGACGAGTATTATGTACGGGACCAAAAATTGATGGATAGTATGAATACAAGACAGAATTATGGTCCTAGGCCGTAATTGATGGATACTTGGATAGTATCAATACGAGACACAATTTTGGTCATAGACCATAATTGAAGGATATACGAGACACAATTATGGTCTTGAAGTTCAAGTGTTACCATTAACCAATGTTTTAAAACCCGGGTTGACCCGGCCTGTTGAACCGTGAACCGGAAGCCGGTTTTGGCCGGAAAACTCGATTGAACCGCCGATTTAATTGATTGAACCGTGACCAAGTGGCTCGGCCGGGTCAATTTAAAAACCGGTTTTTAAAACATTGCTATTAACCAATGTAAATAATAGAAATCAGATGTCCTAAATTGCATTTCAAAATCTTCCATCACAGAAAACTTGTCATGTGGGAGCCAATAATAAACTCAAACAATTTACATACAAGATTTTAGCTATTGAACATATCGGTTACGTTAACAAACTTTTCTTCTAATTTCATTTGAAAGTAACTACTCCGTAGGTATATAGTTTCGTGAACCAATATGCTAGAATGGTACTAATATTGGTACCCTCTGGCATACAAAAGGTACGGATGTTCCGTACTTTTTGGTCTTTTTGTCTCTCTGTTTACAATGCAACTCAGGTTTTTTATCAGTTTCTGTTCCGTATTTTTTGACACTTTAATACTTTTGACTTGTTAAACTTGATATTTTTTTTCCGCACTTTTCGTTTCACAGTTGTATAGCATAAACAAAATTATAAAAAAAAATTAATAAAAAAAATCAGAAACGCAAAAGACATAGAGAGGTACAAATAGTATTTTAAAGAGGGTACGAATAACGTAACTCATGCTAGAAAGTACGTAGTACTTTTTTACTGTATTTACTTGTACCCATTCGCATGTGCTCTTTAATGAATAGAGTCATTGCCTATTAATCAGTTATCCCTTTTTGAAATATAATTCACTTTCATTGGTGTAAGAATATGATAGTAAGTTTTAGAAAGTGTTTTAGTTCACAGCTATTTTTACTAGCAAGATTGTATTTGAACAAGCAACATATTCGTGCGTTGCCGCGGGATATAATTTTTTTTGCGAATCGATTTTGAAAGAATATTGAGTGAGAATGTGTCTGTGCGTTGCGGTGAGGCTGTATTTTATTTCATTGAAATTTTTTTTAACAATCACGGAATTTGAATGAGTGTTTGTCGTTGGGGCGAAGTAAACGTTATTTATAGAGCGAATATATTTGAGAAATATAGTTTATTATATAAAAAGTCGTAAATAGTTAAAAGTTGAGGGTACGTTTTGTAAATTTTCTTTTTTTCATATATATATTAAACTTCAACATTTTTTATTAAATCGTGCGTATGTAAGAAGCATTTCAATATTGGGCTCGTTTTGTTCGCAATTCAAAGATTTTTCCGATGATATTTTTTTTATCTGAATAAATCGGTAGACATGTGCTATATATTTGATAAATAAAATTTATTATATAAAAAAGTCGTAAATAGTTAAAAGTTGAGGGTTCATTTTGTAACTTTTCTTTTTATATTTGATTTTGGGTATTTTCTTTTGGTTGTTGGGCTAAGGTTTGGCCCGATACAAAACAACGTAGTTTTGTATCGAAAATGTATATATTTATAATGAATCTACTAGTAGATTAAAAAAAGTTCAAACAATCACTCTAAATAACAAAATACAACAAGTGAACTAATTAAAAACATTGAGCATTTAACCGACGACTTAAGATCAAGTGAGAAAAAAAATCTTAAAATAAGAATAATAAGAAAAAACTATAATTACACATTAAAGATGCATCAACTTAAATTGGATGCATCCTTAATCTTTTAGATGCATCGTAATATATTTTCTAGTACAAATTAGATGCATATACATATATTAGATACATTTGATCAGGTTAAGCGAACGTCCTCTACGAGTCAAATTTGTTGCTAATAATAATACTTTGCATCGTTCCCAGTTACAAATCACTTATGTAACTAATTGAGATGCATATAAATGAATAGAGATGCATCCGACTCAAATAGATGCATCTCAAATATGTGTTTATAGTTATATATCTTTAAGTTTTCTTCTGACGGGATCTCAACCGAGTGAGTTTTTTAAGATAAATAGCAATCATATACAAAAAACATAAAAATATAAAGCATCTCAAACGTGTTGTAGTTTTTATTTTCGTATAACACAAGTCAATTTTTTTTTAAAAGTCAAGTATTTGTTATACGAGGCATGTAAATTGATGTTGATGGTTTTAGTATTCCAGTATTCCTAAATTTTTTCGTATAACTAAAGTTCAACTGTTTTTTACAACTTTCACGTGAAAAAAGTTGGTGATTGATAAAGTAAGACATCATACACTAGTGAAGTAGCAACTTGACGAGTTTAGTACCTTTCATGAAGTCACTGCATTCCATAGCATAGCCTGTAAAAAGAACAAAGATAAATTAGTTTCTAATGTGATAATCATATGGTTAATGTGATCTTGCTACCAAAGATGACATAGATGAGATCCTTTGAAATTCATATAAACATAACGGATCATGTTATTTCACAAACAAAACATTAGACCTACTCAGGGACTCAAGTTTTGTAATAACGTTACTGGTCATGTTTATATAAAATCGGATTAAGAGAGGGAGAAAAGTAACCATGGCAGAGGAAAACAAGTGCTTTGGGTGAAGAGAGAGGAAGCCATTTGCATGTAAAGAGCTGCACTCCTCTTGAATTCTTTATGTACTCCTGAAAATTCCACTCAATTTCATCAATCAAAATATAATTTCTTTTTTATTCTACCCACCATTCAAGATTCATTTTTTATAGAATATAAAGTTAGTAAAAACCCCATTAATTTTTATGCAAATTTATAAAACCCACAAATTTCTATAGCATATATATGGAGCCAACAAGTATAGATTTTATGAAATATGATTCTTATGCTAAGTCCATGACACCAATACTAAAAAATATTTGAAACAAAGCAAAACAAGATTAATGTATATGAGATAAAGAAAAGCAAACCTCTTGGTATTCCACATCCATTGATGATTATTCAGGAATGAAAAGATGAAGAAATTTTGATTAGTTTAAAGGGATTTTGGTGGAGGTTAAATGCGGCTTTGAGGGGAAGATGGTTCTTTGTTTCCTTGTTCTTTATAGATCATGGTGCTTGAATTAAATACTTGTGATGAAATGACACGTAAGTGACATAATTATTTCATAATGATATTTTTTAGATAGGGTGAAGAGAAGTTATCTTGTAGGAGAGGCCATTATTAATTTTTGAGAAGTGATTTGTGCACCAAATTTTTTTAGCTATACATCACTAATCGTGCATACCGGTGTTGTACTGTGTGCATTATTGATGTTATTTAATGGTGTATGGCTAAAGTCCATAAACGCTAGTTAAGTTTATTAACGACAAGGGTAATATCGTCTTTTCCCACCCACTGATACCATTTATTAAAGAGTAAACTACACCAGTGGTCCTTGTGGTTTGCGTTGACCAACACCGGTAGTCCCTTGACCAAACTAATTGCACCGTTGGACCTTAAGTGGCAAACGTTAGGCGTGGCTGGTCCCTCATTTCTTGGGGGTCCATAAACGCTAGTTAAGTTTATTAACGACAAGGGTAATATCGTCTTTTCCCACCCACTGATACCATTTATTAAACTTCCCACCCACCCTCCATCCCCAAAACGCAAACCTTTTTCACCCACAACCCTACCCATTCATCTTCTTCCCCAAATCTTATGTCAATCAAACCCTAATATCTGTTAAACTAACAACGATGGTGGTTCCTCTATACGAAATCAGAAAGGATGATGTTCATGATCGTGATCCCTACAAGATGTACAGTAAGTATTTTTTTTTGTTATTTTGACAATGTTGTTTAATTTAAACTCTAATGAGGCGTTACAAATGACTTGTAGTATGATTAATTGAATGTGAAATAATTGTTTTTATGTTTTGTGGCTTGAAACCCTATATTGATTCGTTTTTGTTAAATTTATTGCAGAACTGGAGTCTACTCTGTTTTCTATCAAGCTTCATTATGGAGGTGTTTTCACAAAAAGTCCAAACAGGAAATACATTAATGGTAACATTACCTTTGTTGATATGATAGATAGTGATGAATTTTCTGTCCATGAAATAGATTCTATGTTAGAAGACTTAGGACAAGATGGGCACAGGGTGATGTTTTACCATTTCTTGAAACCAGGTTGTGATTTAGACAATGGACTAGAACATATAGCATGTGACAGAGATGTAGTCGTATTAGGTAATTATGTGACACAAGGTCTTAAACTAGTTGAAGTGTTTGTTGAGCATGAAAAGACCAACCCTGACATATACACACCCCCAAAGGCTAAAAGAATAGTAATAGAAGAATTAGATGCTGAACCAATAATTTCAAAGGCAGGGATTACACCAGTGGCTAGGAAAATAGTCTTGGATGTTACTAATAATCAAACTTGTGGAAAAGAGAAAGGGAAAAGTAGTGGGAAAGACTTAGAAGGGCAAAGTAGTGCAGTTGGTAATGATGGCTCTTATGAAGAATCACAAGATCCTAATTTTGACCCATTTGCTGACTTGGACCTAATCTTACCAACAATGGGGGATTGGGAAGGTAATACTAGTGAACATGTTGATTTAGGGGATGAAACAAATAATGTAGAAACAGAATGTAATGATGATGAAAGACATAGGGTGGAAGAAACACAGGGTGATGATGACAGACATGGTGAGGAACAAACAGGGGGTGATCATGAAATACATGATGAGGAAGAAAGAGAGGGTGATGATGAAAGTGATAGTCAAGATAGTGATTATATTGTTGACTCAGATAACAATGTGGATGATATAGATGTTGACATGGCTGATTTTGAGTACAATATTGATGAGGATGTAGAGTTTGGGGGATGTAGAGACAGAGAAGAAGCATCAAATGTTGAAGAAGAAGATGTTGAGGAGCTTGAAGTGTTAGACAATGATTATTTTGAGAGTGCATCTGATACTGATGATGAAGGTAGCAGATTTATGAAAAGGAAACTGAAGCAAATAAGGAAACAAGCACATGCTACTGAACAGGTTTACAAAACATATTTTTATGTGGGAAAAGAGTTTACAAGCAAAGAAGAGGTCAGGTCATACATTAAGGAGCATTCAATTGAGACTATGAGGGAAATCAGAATGGAAAAGAATGATAATGAAAGAATTAGAGCCGTTTGCAGAGGTGTTATTCCCTTTTTTCCTTCATTTGAAGACACATCTAGTGGACCTAGTCAGCCTAGTGGACAAAGTCAGCCTTGTGGATCCAAAGTAAAATGGACCAAGGGAAAAATTGCTATGTCCAGAAGCCCATCTAAATTAGGGTTGACTAAGGAGAAACTTATTGTTGGGGGTAAACCTAATAGCAAGAAAAAAGTGGATGATAATAAATGTCCTTGGGTGGTGCTAGTATCCAAAATTAAAAACAAAGAAACATGGCAGGTGAAAACTTACAGATCTGTTCATAAATGTCTACAATAAAAAAAATTGTATGCTACTTATCACTGGTATGCTAAAGATTTGGTTGAGCAGTTGAAAACAAATCCTATAATTCTAGTTAGAGCAGTTCAAGAGCAACTTCAACAAACACATGAGTTGAATGTTACACAAAGCAAGGCATTTAGAGCCAAACAAGCTGCTGAAACAAAATTAATGGGTGATTATGCACTTCAGTACAAGATGTTAAGGGACTATGTTTTGGAGTTACAAGAATCAAATCCAAACACCACTGTCAAAATCCATGTTCAATCAGAAGCAAATCATGAAGTTCCAACCAGAGTTTTTAAAAGGATTTATGTATGTTTGGGCCCCTTGAAAGCTGGTTTTAAAGCTGGGATGAGGGATTTGCTTAGATTGGATGGGGCATTCATGAAGGGTCCATACCCAGGACAGCTTTTGACTACTATTAGTGTTGATCCAAACAATGGCATCTATCCATTGGCTTATGGGCTGGTTGAGACAGAGAACACAGAGTCATGGACATGGTTTCTTACTCAGCTTGGTGATGACCTTGAACTTTACAGGAATTCCAACTTCACTTTTGTGAGTGACAGGCAAAAGGTAAGTAATGTTTTTGTATTGCTAATCAATTACTAAGATATGTCCTAAATACCTAACTCTTAGTCTAACTAGTTTGTATTGTCTATGTGAATACAGGGTATAATACCAGCAATTGCAAATTTGTTTCCAAATGCAGAGCATAGATATTGTGTGAAACATATTCATGAGAACTTTAAGAAGGATTGGAAGGGAGAAGCATACAAACTGCTATTGTGGAGAGCAGCAAAAGCAACAACAATCCCTGATTTTCAGTTGGCTATGGAAGAATTGAAGGAGTTTAACAATGAAGCTTATGAGTGGTTGAATGCCATTCCTCCACAACACTGGACAAGATCACACTTCTCAGGTATTAAGGGTGAAGGGAGCGTGAATGACGCGGAAGGCAGCCCGAAAATAAGGAACGGGGATGCGGGGCGGAGGAGGTCGATGTGAACTGGGGAGTAAGAAAGAGAAAACAGAGGTGTAAGTTTGAGTGAAGAATGGAACGCGATGTTCGTGAAAGGAAGACTGAACCTCTGTCTGGTCTGGGGTGGGAAGTGGGGAGATGAAGGAGGTGGACATGAGAATGCTGAGGATAAACCTTTATTGTTTTGGTGGTCGGGTGATTTAAACCTTAAATAGCCAAGAAAAAAATGGATGCGATTTAAAATGTCCTTGGGTACGTGGTGCTAGTATCCGTAAAATTATAAATACTGGATGATAATAAATGTCCTTGGGTGGTGCTAGTATCCAAAATTAAAAACAAAGAAACATGGCAGGTGAAAACTTACAGATCTGTTCATAAATGTCTACAATCAAGAAAAAATTTGTATGCTACTTATCACTGGTATGCTAAAGATTTGGTTGAGCAGTTGAAAACAAATCCTACATTTCCAGTTAGAGTAGTTCAAGAGCAACTTCAACAAACACATGAGTTGAATGTTACACAGAGCAAGGCATTTAGAGCCAAACAAGCTGCTAAAACAAAATTAATGGGTGATTGTGCACTTCAGTACAAGATGTTAAGGGACTATGTTTTGGAGTTACAAGAATCAAATCCAAACACCACTGTCAAAATCCATGTTTAATCAGAAGCAAATCATGAAGTTCTAACCAGAGTTTTTAAAAGGATTTATGTATGTTTGGGCCCCTTGAAAGCTGGTTTTAAAGGAGAGGCACTTCTCAGTCAAAGAAAGCAACCATTGCTACAAGATCTTCAACAGCCAAAGACAACTTTTGACTGCTGTTAGTGTTGATCCAAACAATGGCATCTATCTATTGGCTTATGGGCTGGTTGAGACAGAGAACACAGAGTCATGGACATGGTTTCTTACTCAGCTTGGTGATGACCTTGAACTTTACAGGAATTCCAACTTCACTTTTGTAAGTGACAGGCAAAAGGTAAGTAATGTTTTTGTATTGCTAATCAATTACTAAGATATGTCTTAAATACCTAACTCTTAGTCTAAACTATTAGTATTTGGTCTAATGTGAATACAGGGTATAATACCAGCAATTGCAAATTTGTTTCCAAAAAAATGCAGAGCATAGATAATTGTGTGATAATAAACATATCATGAGAACTTAAAGAAGTATGGAAGAGAGAACATACAAAAATGCTATTGTGGAGAGCAGCAAAAGCAACAACAATCCCTGATTTTCATGTTGGGCTAATGAAGAATTAAGATTTAACAATGAAGCTTATGAGTGGTTGAATGCCATTCCTCCACAACACTGGACAAGATCACACTTCTCAGGTATTAAGTAATTGAATAATGTGTATACTTTGCATCTGTTAAAAATTAGATATTCATTTATCCTTTCTTTGTAAATAGTGAGGGCCAAATCAGATGTGTTGTTGAATAATATGTGTGAAGTCTTCAATGGGAAGCTTGTTTCTGGAAGAGATTAGACCAAATTATAGCACATTAGAGTTTGTAGGAATATCTATGAATAAAGTAATATCTTTTTGACTATTATTATTAACTAAGTAGTGCATTTGAGTTGAATTTTGTTACAAATTTATCAATTTAACAGATTGTGAAGGTGAGCAAAGTCATTGCTAAAGTGATGGACCCCTAACACCTAACTGCAACAAAATTTTTAGCCTTCAAATGAAAATAAGCTACTTAATACACAGTTGCGAAGCGGGATAGGCTTATATCAGGTTATGTCCATGGAATGATCAAGTAGATGGTTAATTGTTGCTAGGACTTGCACTTGTAAATAGCTGGGAATTGACTGGCATACATGCAAACTGTTGTTGCTACAAATTGGGTTATGTCACTTAACAATGAAGCTGGTATACCTGAGGAATGGGTGCATCCATGCTATAAGTTAACACTGGAAGAGAAGTGTATTTTATAGATCAAACCATTAGAGTAGAAATCTATTGACCAAAGTGTAATGTTCCAACCA
Source organism: Tanacetum coccineum (assembly GCA_026074375.1). Taxonomy (NCBI): domain Eukaryota; kingdom Viridiplantae; phylum Streptophyta; class Magnoliopsida; order Asterales; family Asteraceae; genus Tanacetum; species Tanacetum coccineum. Next base: position 37,880 of record BQNB010009988.1, read on the forward strand.
CACTCTTGCCAACCAAAACATCAACCAAAAAGTGGGAGACCACCTAACAAAGAAATAATCAACAGCTGATAAGGATCTTTTGAAGAATAGTAAAGAATGGTAAAAGCTGTCAAGGGAGCACAAGACTGTCACTTGCAACAAATGCTACACACAAGGACACAATTCAAGAAGTTGCACTGGACCTAGAGAGCCTAAGACAAATAAGAGGAAGGTCCCAAGTAAAGGTATGGATGACAGTGCTGCTGTTGGTGCTCAATCTAACAAAAAAACATGTACTGAACCAGCAAGATCAGCACCAGCAACTGACAAAAGGAGAGGCACTTCTCAGTCAAAGAAAGCAACCATTGCTACAAGATCTTCAACAGCCAAAGACAAAGGGAAAGCACCAGCAACTTCTGGTGGAGTAGCAAAGAAGACAACACCAAGGAAGAAGATTGTTAACTTAGGCTGATTTTAAGTATTTCTTTTAAGAACAATGTGTATGTACAATGACTTTTATGTGTGTCTTTATGTGTTTGTGTCTGTTAAGAACAATGTGTGTTAAGCACAATGTCTATTAAGTGTCTGCACATATCTATGTTAAGTGTCTGCACAATGTCTTTTATTTGACCCATTCTGTGTATCATTTTTTGGATGTTTATGGCATTAGTATGCCTAAAAACTTATCTTATGAATGGTATGTTGTTTTCCTTTACACTAACTGACCTAAACAACACATAAACCTCTTTCTATCACACTCTTATTTTAACATAAACATACATAAAAACTAACGCATGTCACAATAGGATACTTTCTTCAGATCTTATCTTCTTGTTCAAATCATCTGTATTCGTGCTGAGTGGTTGTTCAAGACCTTAATAAACCCAGGATATTCACTGTTGAGAACGAGGACACATTTGGGTGTCTACCCAATCACAAATCCTTTACAACTCCTGTAATAGATCAACAACAAATACCTAATTTAAAAATGTTTAATTATAATATACCCTAAAAAGAAACATAAATCCCTAAAATTCATACCATTAGTTGGACAACCCTAAAACCTTCCGCCCCGGATTGTGAATTTGTCCATGAAAATCTTGATGACAGCAATTGCTCCACAAATACAATCTAACCGCCATGTCTTGATTTGACAATAGTGGTGGTGGGAGTGGTGGTTGCAATTGGGGGTGTTTCTTAAAGTCTGGTTAAGTGAGGTAGGACACTTATATATAGAGAGGGAAAGGGGGGGGGGGGGGGGAAAGGGTTAAGAAAGAAGCGGGAAGAAAAGAAGAGGGGTGAAAAGACGTAAATACCCTTGTGGTTAAAGAACTTAACATTCGTTTGTGGCCTGGGTTAAGTGAGAGACTAACTGCGGAAAACGTTTCACACTTAAGGTCGGACGGTGCAACTTTTTTGGTCAAGGGACGAGCGACGTTGGTAAACCCAAACCACAAGGACGAACGGTGTAGTTTACTCCTAAAAAAAATGATGCACAAATCACTTCCCTTAATTTTTCATATAAAGTTAGAACAAGTCGTAAAAGTAGCCCTCAAGGTATAGTTTAAAGACACCTTTAGTCCTTTGATTGTTTTAGACTTTTAGTGTTTGTGAAAAGTATAGAAGTTACCGGGGGAAATGAGATATTGATCGAAGGCAATGATGGTGAACAACCTGGGCAGAACCTTCTTGATCCCGTTTTATGAGATGAAGGTATGCTCAATGGCGAGATTGAGTTTTCTTATTGACTCAACAATTACGAAAAAATAATTTCTTAATCTTTTCTGACATTAGTGATATTTTTTAATACGTTATTCAACGATTAAAACATATAAAACCTCAAACTCTGATGAGATTGTGTTCTTCGTTCTTGAATAAAGTAGTCTAATATGATGGCGAGAAGGGTCGGCTAGTTTTTTTCTTAAATCTTAAAGGAATTATATTGTGCCGAACACAAAACGTAAAAGTATATAAGAATGACCTAAAAATAACCATTACATACATCTCAAGTCAAGGGACTATCTTGGCACCTTACTATTTTAGTCACCAATTTAATTTGAGTAGAATTCACTTATTTTGCTGATTAATATAGCTATCTATACCAATCAATTAGTAATATATTATTGCAAAACATAATAATTGAAACGACTTTGCAAGTGATTAATAGTTGGATCATAGCTTTGCTAAAAGCCCATTTCTAGAACGATCGCTTTTCGCTGACGGTAACAATTGAACATGCGTGTGGAAAATCAATTTCCATTAGACTTATTAAAGATGTATCTAACGTTGAATAATGTAGGTGCGAATGTTGTCAGGTAGTTTAAGTTTGACAAAATAATAGTATGTGATTAAAAGCTTATGAAAGAAACCATTTCATCAAAAGTAAAGAATTCAATTTATTTTTATAGTTCTTATGAAATGAATCTTTTTCTTTTGATAGAGTATATAACAGATTTTTATTCTCGTGTCTGTTATAATTGTTTTGAAACGATGGCCAAGACCAGGAGACCAAGAGTTATACGAGTAATTACTAATATACACAATAGGCGACAAATCCACTGTCGTTTTGACAGTGGACCAATTTGCTACAGTAACGGGCTCCCATTTTAAGCCAGCCCGATTTTAGTTTTTTTATTTTATTTTAATTATTTTGTTTTTTTTTAATTTGTATGCACAAAGTAGGAGGGGAAAAAATATATTATAAAAGTTCTGATTTATTCAGATAAAAAAAATACCGGCGGAAACATCTTCGATACCTAATAACTTTAAAATAATCGATATGGTCACAAACGTACAACCCATTATATTAAAAAAAAAACCATATAGAAAAAAAAAACACTTTAAACATGAGACCCAACACATAAGCCATATAAAAAAAATTATACAATATACTAAACATGAAAACGCTATTTCGTCTTTTAGTGCATATGATTTTGAGCCAAAACCATAAGCTCACTACCGACTCACCACTAGCCCAATGTATAAAACACTTTTAAGCATTTAATATACTAAACATGAAAATGCTATTTCGTCTTTTAGTGCATATGATTTTGGGCCAAAACCATAAGCCCACTACCGACCCACCACTAGCCCAATGTAAAAAAAACTTTTAACTATTTACGATTTTTTTAGATAATATACAATATACTAAACATGAAAACGCTATTTCGTCTTTTAGTGCATATGATTTTGGGCCAAAACCATAAGCCCACTACCAACCCACCACTAGCCCAATGTAAAAAAAACTTTTAACCATTTACGATTTTTTTATATAATAAACTTTATTTGCCAAATATATAGCGCATATCTACCGACACATTCAGATAAAAAAATACCATCAAAAACATCTTCGAATTGCGAACAAAACAAGCCCAATATTATAATGCTTCTGACGTACGCACAATTTTATAGAAAAATCTTGGAGTGTAATATAAATAGGAAAAAAAGCTAAACATGAAAATGCTATTTCGTCTTTTAGTGCATAAGATTTTGGGCCAAAAACATAAGCCCACTGCCGACCCACCACTAGCTCAATGTAAAAAAAACTTTTAACCATTTACGATTTTTTTATATAATAAACTTTATTTGCCAAATATATAGCGCATATCTACCGACACATTCAGATAAAAAAATACCATCAGAAAGATCTTCGAATTGCGAACAAAACAAGCCCAATATTGTAATGCTTCTTACGTACGCACAATTTTATAGAAAAATGTTGGAGTGTAATATAAATAGGAAAAAAAGAGAATTTCCAAATCGGCCCATCAACTTTTAACTATTTACGACTTATTTATATAATAAACTTGATTTATCAAATATATAACACATATCTACCGACTCATTCGGATAAAAAAACCCCGCGGAAAGATCTTCCAATTGCGAACAAAACGAGCCCAATATTACAATTCTTCCAACATACGCACGAGTTTATAAAAAAATGTTGAAGTTTAATATAAATAGAAAAAGAAAATTACAAACCGTATTCTTAACTTTTTACTATTTACGACTTTTGTTAACCAAATATTTTGCTAACCAAATAAGTAAAACATAATACACTCGCCCCAACGACAAATACTCGTTATTACTAATATACACGTTTGTCGACAAACTAGCCTAAAATTCGCATAAAATGTGACCCAAAATCTGGCCCAAAGTATAAAAAAAAAAAAAAACTAGCCCAAAATTAACCTGAAATTTGGCCCAAAGTAAAAAAAAAAAAAAATACAAAACGGTCCCTCAACTTTTAAGTATTTACGATTTTCTTACACAAAAAATCCCGTAAAAAAATTAATAAAAAAAACACGTCAAGTTTTTATTGTTTAACTTTTTTACATTCATCGGCCCAAATAAAAAGATATCGAACCGTCCCAAAAAAAGAAAATATTCGGGAAAAAATTAACCCGTCCCAACGCAAAAAAAAAAATTCCCGAATCATACAAAAAGAGGAAATATCCGGGGAAAAATTAGCCACAAAATAGCCTAAAATCTGGCCCCACTTTTTAACTATTTACGATTTCCTTACACAAAAATTCCGGTAAAAAAATTTACAAAACCGTCTCAAAAAAAGAAAATATTCGTGAAAAAATTAGCCCCAAAAAAATTTACAAAATTAGCCCCGCATAACGCATCGCCCAAAAAAAAACCCCCCGAAACGTAAAAAAAATTATTCGGGAAAAAATTAGCCCCGCCGCAACGCGCGGGTTCTTTTGCTTGTTAAATTTATACAAAAAAACACTCGTAGTTTTTATTTTCACAACTTTTTTACATTCGCCGGCCCCCCCCAAATAAAAAGATATCGAAAAACCGTCCCAAAAAAAAAGGAAAATATTCGGGAAAAAAATTATACCCGTCCACATAAGCAATAAAAAAATAATTTCCCGGAATATACTAAAAGAGGAATATCCGCGGAAAAAGTTAGCCATTAATTAAATATCTATAAAAATTTCGCCAGAAATTATGGACCTCCGTTTTATACTATTTACGTGGGACGAGTATATTTTTTTGGAACGTAAATAAATTTACAAAACCGTCCACAAAAAAAAAATATTCGGGAAAAAAATTAGCCCCAAAATATTCGGTAAAAAATTAGCCCAAAAAAATTTTACAAAATTAGCCCCGCATAACGCATCGGCAAAAAAAAACCCCCCGAAAGGTAAAAAAAATTATTCGGGAAAAAATTAGCCCCGTCGCAACGCGCGAGTTCTTTTGCTTGTTCAAAATCATCACTCCTGCTATGGATGTTCTTTGCTTATGTAAATTTACGCCAAAAGTTATTGGTACTCAGTATAGTTAAAAGTTAAAACCAGTGTTATCACATGACTCACAAGTCACAACACAATTACATGTAAGGTATGTTTGGTGAGAAGTTTTTTTCATTTTTTACCATTTAGTATTTGGATATTAATGCTTGTTTGGTAATAAGCATTTAGCGCTTTTATTTTGTTTAAGTGCTCTTTTTCTAAATGCTCATTTTTCAAATATTTAGCGTTTAGCATTTAGCATTTAGCATTTAGCATTTAGCAATTTTGTTTTGTTTAAATGTCACTTTCATAATTACAGCTACCTTACCAAACACGTTTTAGTAAACAAACTGCTACTGCTAATTGCGACTGCTAACTGCTACCGCTAACTACCACCACTCGTTTCACCAAACATACCCAAAATGAACTCGTACGCACAAGCTTTTAGCTCGGCTACAACAATACCAACGCCACTTCTGTGCAATCTTTTATCTAGGTTATCCAGATTATAAAGGTTGATTAATTAGGGCGTTTTGATTGTATTAGGGAATCACTAATAGGGAGTTTAGAAAATACCTACTATTTTAGGTTTATACACATTCCCAAAAACAAAACAAATAAATCAAACAACTTTATTGAAAATAAAAACTATTCTTTCATTCTCATACCCTTGAACCAAAGATACATGTTGGAATATCGACCAATAATCCAGAAACTAGAAAGCGGAACTTGAGCTATGTTGACCCCCACCTCCCTCAACTTGAGCTATGTTGAATAAACTGAAAAAACGCAACAACCCCCCCCCCCCCTCTTGTGCACGACATAAAGTAAACGGCCACACGTATATGCTCTCAAACGATTATTTATTGAGAACTAGAAAAGATATACTATACAATGAGAGCTCCCCCTTCATGCCCTTTATATAGGCATGGGGGGGGGGGGATGTCCAGCTTATAACCGACTGGCAACATGGACGTGTATTGGGGACGTTAAAAAACCACTGAGCAGTGCTTCTCGGGGCAATGAATTACTTGCCTTCCAACTGCAAGTAAATAATCATTTAATTGACTACAAAAGAACTAAAGTTTCACTGAAACCCTTAGACTATATAATATGAATACTAATATATAACAATTTCCACCTTAGTATCATATTAGTCTTTCCCGACACGCAACAACTTCAAACAGTGTTGAACCTGGGACCATGGACTACCTCTATCAAGGCATCTATAGCACCAACCGCTACTAATCTTAGTTCAGCTCCTGACTTTGTTAAAAGTCCCTTCAGCCAAATAGCCTCCTTTACAGCCTCTGTGAGTGTCATACAAACCCCTTCAGTTTTCGACAAAGCCATTATGTGCAACATCATAGCTTCTCAGCTTCCTACACATCCTTGTATCATCAACCCGTACCCTGTAGTGATCTACCCATGACAGTTATCGATCTTCCCATGGCGTAGTCAAAACCACACAGACCTGTACGTGTGTTTGTAATTCATGATCAAACCCATCCAACATATCCACACCACCGATGCTATGTCAGGTCTTGTGCAAACCCCCTGATACACCTGACTTTCAACTGCATATATACATGACCACTTACTATTTTTTTCTACATCATAGTCCCCTGATAGACTAACCTCCAACGATAGTATGGAGTGTCCCTCCAAAAAAGTCTGTACCGACTTACCATTGTAAACCCTGGACTATGACATCCTCAGAGTATTACCACTCTGATCCCTGACGATCTCCATACCAAGTATATTATCCTTTGCTTCATCCAGTAAACCATTGATATTCAAGATCTCAGCTTTGCATTTGCAAGAAAAAACCATACCATTTATATAGAGAAATAGATGTATGAACATACCTAGTGTATACTCTCAGTAATAGCCTTCGTTGTCATCACTGCTTATCATGCAACCGTTGTTGAGCACATACACAACTGACCGAGCATCCATATCTTCTTTCAATCCATCATTCCACTTGGAAATCACCTCATAAGAAACTATATCATTGAAAATCAATGACTCGTGTGCATTTATCTTCTCTAATGCAGCAACTGCAAAAGCAGCTTCATCATTGTCTTCTCTATACCTGAATAGCTCACGTGCTGAGTGTTGCTCCCTATGACGTACTGAATGATAGTCCATCAAATCATGAGTTTATACTTCCTGTGAAATAGCTACATGATCGACATTCCCATGAGGTTCCACCTCAAATGTATGATCCTCATACGGTTCCACCTCAAACTCAACTCCTTGCAACACCTGCACTGAACACGTACCTCCACTATAACTAATGAAAGTTTTCATGTGTTCCCCACTCTTATTGAAAACCTTATTCCCGTAAAGCACTACCTTTGAAGTAACTTCATCTAACCTCCAAAGTTGACAACCATCCATATCATCATAATATCCTAGTAATATGCACTTGACCTTAACCGGTTCAAGTATCCCTTACTTAATATTAGCAAGCCAACCAAAAACCCCTAACATATCTACATGTGTCTTAAATCAAATCGCTGGTGATGGTGACCTATTCACTAGATATGTAGACTTGGTTTTATCCTCTGCCTAAAGAACCTTGTAAAAACTAGAATGAATCTGAAAACAACGTACCTTAGCCAAGAGTGTCACGTTCGTCTCCTCAACTAACCCATTTTGTTGTTGTATCACTGGAACACCCAAATGTTTGGCGACCAAACTCTTCATACATTGTTGTATAGACCATTGATTACAAGAATCAAGAACATTACCCATATTGATCTTCCACCTAGTCTGAAATCCTCTTAACTTCTTTCTACCCTTCAATGTCTTCCTGGTCACTGCCTGACCGTCCAGGGTATATACACAATTAGCTCTTCTTGTTCCTGATAGTACCACCAGTAAACCCTTTTGATAACATCAATACTTGATACTTTTGAATATCAAAATCTCTCATAAAAAGCTCATAATTGTTATATTTATGTACTTAATAGTTTGGTTATTCATTTTTTGGAAAATATGAGCATTGGAGCAGAAAGACGCAGAATTGGAGGGGTAAAAGGCGGAAATGCACAAAGATAGTTTCCTAGGCAGAAACTACATCATAACTGACCCATAGGGGCTACGTTGTAGCCATGACTATGCTACATTTAGAAACCGGATCAAAACTAGCTATAGCGTAACTGTCCCATATGGGCTACGCCATAGCCTATGTGTGGAAGTTGCCATTTGAAGACTCTACGGCGTAGCTCAACACCATGGCTACTAGTATGTGCTTAATTACACATACCTTTTACCTTTAAAAACGAGCCTAAATGACTAAAAACATACATAAAATACCAAATATATGTGTGTTTTGCTTTATATACTGTGCAGGTACCGGATATCCAGAAAAGGACAAAACCGAAGCTAAAACGGACAAAACCAAGCACGGGAATGAAAAGAGCGTGAAAAGTCAAAGTCGAAGTAAAAAAGTCAAACAAAAAGTCAAAGTCAACAACGAAGCCGAAACCAAAGAAATACTTGATGGGTCAACCCGTACCCATCTAATGGGCCGGGTCAGCCCATTAATGTTATTGAAGATACAAGTTAAATAGAAATGGCCCAATGCCATTTCTATTATATTCGACCCAAGTTCATAAGCCCAAACCCACTTAACAACCCACCAATATGGCTGTTAAGTCTGTTTCACCACAAGTCCCAAAAGGACTATCCATGCAATAACAACATACAACATGAGGGGCTGAAGCTGCCAACTCCCCTATACCAATTATCACCACAGGACCTTCTATGCAAACATAATACACAAGTTCAGGGGCCAAAGTTGTAAAAATTCAAACCCTTATCCCTGTTATCACCAAAACAAGAATACAAACACAAAACCCATTTTGGCGCCAAATTGCCTAAACAAGATCTTCCTCCCTGCACCCCCTGCAACACAAGACAAAACCATCACCATCCCAATCTAACCCCACCTCACATGGACTTAATGCCATGTTGGAAATCCCCTCTACTCCCATTCGTCAAGATTTTGAAGACCAAATAAAGGGTTGAGATCATTTGACTTGGTGGACACTCAAGATTGAAGGCTGAGATGATTTTGGACTTCCCCTCACATAAGAAACACACTCTTGTTTCTCCTCACGCAGAAAACACACTTCAAATAGCAAGACTTAGGAGTATTTTTTGTATAAATAGGCCTCCTTGTAAGCCTATATGAGGCATCTAGCTTAGCCTGTTCAGCTTAAAGTAGTTTAGCTTATGTCTTTCAAATCTTGTAATGTTTTTTTAAATTAATGAAAATCTAAATTTTTAAGTCTCAAATTTCTGGTTTCAAGTCTTTATTTGTTTTGTGTTTTCAAAAGTGTTTGATAAGTTCTCATAAGCTTTTTGATATCAAATATAAGCTGTTACTTAAGCTTTACAAGCTTTTTCATAGTTTGTAAAGTTTTAAGCTCTTTTCACTTAAAATCATTCAAATTGTCAAAATATCACTTGGAGCATGGTAAATCTTGGATGGCCATGGGTTAGTGCTTATGTGGATAAGCTATAGGTTGGTTATAAGCTGAATTTGGTGCTAATTCTCTTTCAAAAGCTAAGGACCATTGTAAGAATCATAATTCTCATTTTTAGTGTAAACTGCTTATTTGCTTATTATAGCTTATTTCTGCTTATTGCTTGTTTGTATCTGCTTATATTAGCTTATTATAGATGTTTAGTGCTTAAAATAATTAGGTTATAGTTTAAAAATCAATAGTGCAAGTTTTTATAAATATCTGTCATTTTAGCTTAAAAAGTAGCATAATCTGTTCTTGCTTATTCTAGTGCTTATTTGTAGTTGAAATCTACTTAATATTGATAGTATAGCTTATTGAACATCTGGTCTTTACAAGTTATAGCTTAAATCAGTCTTAATCAAGTTTAAATGTTAAAATCAGATTTTAAAGGAGTGTTTGGTTTAGTCAGTTTCATGGGTGAAAATGGGTCAAAATGAGTTTTGACACTTGAATCATTTTAGCTTAGCTTATACTAGTCCTAAAAATCAGTTTTCAAAAGTTGTTAAGAGTTAAAACTCAAAATCAAAGTTTTTAGAACTTAAAGAGTGAATCTGTGGTGTTCTTGGTATTTCAATCAGTTCATAGGCGTAGATCTTTGCTTGTTGAGTTTTTATGGTGTTTTCGTGTTTATTAAAGTGTTAAAACAAGTTAGAACCAAGTCTCTTTAATTCATAGGTGTATCTGTGGTGTTCTTGGTATTTCAATCAGTTAGAACCAAGTCTCTTTAAAACAAGAGTGAATCTGTGGTGTTCTTGGTATTTCAATCAGTTCATAGGTGTAGATCTTTGCTTGTTGAGTTTTTATGGTGTTTTCGTGTTTATTGAAGTGTTAAAACAAGTTAGAACCAAGTCTCTTCAATTCTGCAAGTGTTGATTGTGTTTTGCAAAAATCTGTCAAAATTTGTTAAGTCTTTTCAGTCAAAACAACTTTTTTATTAGCTTATTGTGGCTTTTCCTGAATTTCAAAATGCTTTTTGAAAGTTTGTATGTGTTCTTTGAGGTCCAATCTTGATCTGTTTGATGGTTTT
>BQNB010009988.1:52029-83479 GCA_026074375.1 Tanacetum coccineum
CGATGTATATTTCGATATGAATCATAGTATTTATTTAATAAATACTTAGCAATAATGCACCCGCAATGTAACAATCGATGTGTATTTCGATATGAATCATAATATTCATTTAATAAATACTTAACAATAATGCACCCGCAGTGTATAAACACTAAAAATGGTAATCACAAGAAAGACTTGAGCAGGAATCACGAAGAGTCTTTGCGCGCGAAAATAAGAAAAGAAAGTTATAGTTTAGGTTTTTAAATTGACCTAGTTCTCTATAACTTATGGCTCTGGTACCAATCTTTAACACTTCTAAATTTACACGCAGCAGAACCAACTATTTGGGTGTTAAGTAATGGTACAACAGTCACAAAATATAAAGAACGACTCAAAAAGAGACGTTTTAAAAACAACATACATTTCCATTCCATAGTTTCAGAGTTTAAAAGCGTAGTCCCAAAGCATCGTTACCAAAATATTATACAAGTCTGACATTAAAACAAGTTTTTCATTAAAGGAATGGACTAAACTCCATTCGCCACTCCAAGTCTTTAACCTTGATTACCTGAGATAAAACATGCTAAAAAGTCAACGGAAACGTTGAGTAAATCCATAGAGTTTATATGAAATAAGGAGTGAACACAAGTATTTTTAATCATCGAAAACTTGTGGATCAAACAAGTTATAATCACTAATGCATTAAGCTCATGCCACTGAAACGTTAACCAACATATTATAAATATGTAATCATTTGCCCCACAACTAGGTAATATTGCAATATACCTAAAGAAATTCTCAATAAAAAATGTCCTTTAGGGGTGATCGCGCCATGGATGTCACAACCCCAGATAGGGCAGTCACGGCCCAATAGATCTACTTAATGTACTAGCGCTTACCCATCACAGGTAATTAACAGTGCATGAAATTATGGGCCTTTTTGCAATAAGTACTTATGCAATTAGTTCACAATCGGGTCCAGCATACCGAAAATCACTTGTGTTCGATTTATAAAACTAGCATGTATCTCCCTCGCGGGGTTTATAAAAACATTTATAAGTAGAAATGCGAGGCTATGAACTCACCGTGAATAGAAGCAATGTCAATCGAGAAATCACGAGAGAAAAGGACGCCGGAAATCAACCACGACCTATTAATAATGATAATATATAATTAATATTTCAATTATAATAATTGTGAACTTATTGTAATTATATTATATGCATGAAAATTTGTTCATTAGGAATTCATGTAAACACCCCTCACTTATTGTTTCTATTGGTCACTTATTTTTTAAAAATTACGTTGATTTACTAGTAACTAGTTACTGCTTAACGACTTGTCAAACAACCTCAACACTTTCTTATACTCCTTTTCCAGGTTCCTATGTATATTGACTCACTACTATGTTTGCCCCAAAGCTCCTAAGTGAATTTTACCTTTCGCTAACTCTAACATATTACAACTAGTTCAAAACAGGGCCTGCTGAAAGTTATCAAAAGTTGGGCAACAGCAGGCACCCTTAAAATTTTTATAAAAATCTAAAAAAAATACAGGAGGTCACACATATCATATACAATATCCAGATTAAAATTCGTCCAAAAATATTAAGTTTTGACCCGCCTGCTCACATCATCTTTACACACGAAATTCTGGACAACCTACACAGTTTTAACACTTAATCTTGTACAAAGGTTTTGACTAACTTTTACATCTTGAAAATCGACGAGGCCTAGTTCGTTTGAAAATAGACTCGGAGTAGATAACTTTAGGGTCCTGAAAACCTAGAAAATCTTTTGACACGACCAATATTATAACATCGCAAGTTGACCCAAATTCGGATATGAAAACTGCCATTTTCTAAAATTTGCCAAAACCAATTCCTAACTCGGCCATAAACTGTTTCGTTTTTAGGGGTAAGAAGCTCTACTAATTTTTACCAAACCGATCATTGGAACGATCTTACCATCTAAATTCTAAAATTCAGATTACATCAATTAACTGACGCCAAACATAACTAAACTGTCCGGTCCTACTTAGAGTTATAAAACCCCATCAAATCTTCAATTTTTGTACCAATTCCACATCCCAAAATCTCAAACTAACCTATACTTTCATCTAAACCTAATTAACCATCCACAATCATGATCAACCTCCCAACATCACATGCATTACATTATATGAATTCCCAATTTACAAAAAGTAACATGCATGTATAAAATTTTATATAACTATAAAAATTAAGTAAAAAGAAAGTAATGTGCACAATTTTCCAAGATAGAAGAAGAATTGAAAACATTTAACCCTTGGGGTTTATATGCTCGGCCGAACCAACAAGGGAGCAAGAAAAACCCAAAAAATCCAACTTTTGTGCACCCAATTCTTGTATACTATCTTCTTAATCAAATCTTACTAGTATCTAACCCTTGAATTCATCTAAATCACCAATCTTGAAAAATTAAAGATTTCCAAAACCTTCTTGCATGTTGAATCTTTTTATGGGGAAAGATTAAGGTTAATTATTGAAGCGTTTTGGTGTATAAAGGGAGGATTTTGGTTGAGTTTTAAAGATCACAGAGGGGGTTTTGTGTGTGGTTTGCTCGACAGAATAGAAAGGAAGGCGACGAAAGGCGGTTTTTAGGACAAGTTAATACTCTGTGTGTGTATGTAGATTTCGGTTCATAAAAAAAAATAGGTGTGTTTGTTTGATCGGTTATATATAAGAAAAAGAGTGGGCTTGTTGTTTCATAAAAAGAAAATATGGGAGTTGTGTGTGGACTTGGTATCTTTTATAAAAATTAGAGAATATGGGCTTAATTTATAAAAAAAAAATATGGATATTGTGTTTGGCTTGAGGTTGCCGAAATCAAAAGAAAAGGGGGAAAAGGAAGGGGGCTTCGGCCCAATTTTTATTAATGTTTTTTATTCTTTTAACTCTCGATTAAAAATTAAACTCACCTGCTAATTTTTATAAAGTCAAAATTTTAAATTTGGTTCGACCTGTCACGAATAAGATATGAGAAATAACAGAACAAGAAAATATATTAAAATAAAAATATAAATATATTTTACAATTAAAATACAGGAATTCGTTGAATCTCGATCTGGTATCGATTTAAAGATTAAAATATTTAGAATTCGCGAAGAAGTTAATGCCGATGTTTATAAAAACCGACTAAAATAAATAAATGACATTTATTTAATAATCTAGGGAATATATAAATTCGAAAAAAGTAGTGACTTAAATCCGGGGTTTTACCGGATAGTCCTTTTTCCTTTTATATTCTTCTATCATTTTCATAGTTGCGAAGTACCAAAAAACTTAAATTTCAGTTTAGTATACCCTCATAGATTTTACCCCACATTCACACATTTTTATGTCGGTGGATCACACGGATGGCACATTTGGTTTGTTCTTTTTGTTTGTTTTAATAGGATATAGAAGTGTGCTCTAGGAACATTCTTATCTAATTCAATTTTTCGTTTCTTAGGCTCCTGATCATCTAAGTTAGGGGACCTATTGTCCCAGTTACCTGACTCTTCGTAATCGATTTGATTATTACTCTGTGCAGGGGATTGGGGTCTAACCATGAAAATTCTTTCACTAGGATTCGTATACTTATGACTGTTTCTCATTGAATCAAAACTTATTATATCTTCATTAATTCCTAAAGATATTTTTCCAGCGAAGACATCTATTTTTGCACGATGGTTCGCCCAACTGGGTCTCCCTAGAATTGTAGTTTCAGAAGGGGTGTTGTCAATGATTACGAAATCTGAAAGGAATAAGAATTTACCAATCTTAACTAAAACGTTTTCAATTATTCCTAAGGGTGCCTTTTTAGACATATCTGCCATTTCGCAGAGCATATTTGTTTTCCTTAAGTTGGTAAGATGCAAGTGTTCAAATATACTCCCAAGCATTACATTAATACTAGCACCTAAGTCAGCCATGGCACAAAAATTAAATTTACCGATCGTGCAGGGGAGTGTGAAGTTTCTTGGATTTAACTCTTTACGTGGCAGTTGGTGTTGTAAAACTTCAGTAGCATCACTTTCAGGATCTGATATGAAGGATACTCTATGGAGTTTGTTGAGCCTAGAAGTTTCCTGATGAGCAATAATTGTTTTAATTTGTTTTGAGGATGAATCAAGGGTTTTATCAGAACGAATTTCCTTAGTTAACTGTTCAATCTGTGTTTCTAAATTTTTAAGCGAGGCACTTTGGTTCCTAATATTAATCTTAGCATTTTCTTGAAGCTTCTTAATCCACACCTCTATTTTAGTACTTCTTCTTTTTTTTTTTTACATAGTCTTTACTTTTTTTTTTGTTTTTTTTGTTTATATATTTATTTTGTTCTTTATTTTTTACTCTTTCTTACTTTTATTGTGCAGATTCCTTAGATGTTAGTATAATTATTAAGGCTCTGCCTCTTTCGCCATATTGGTAGACGATTACAATCTTGGTGTAGTAATCCAGGTGGTCCTACACGGAACACTTTCCCTCAAAACTTCCGTTTAAAGGGCGTAGTTGTCAAAATTTCCATATCTGAACCTCTTCCACTTGCTTAACTTCTCGTTGAGGGGACCCAATCTTGTCTGGGGTAAGCGTTCCTTCGCATATTTGGCATCACCTGGATGCTATGCACATTTTCTTTCGTTTTTCAATGTCTCGTTCCACGATTGTCCAACTTTGTTTACTAACGCAGTAGTCATACTAGCTACCATGTTCCATAATTCCTTTTGTTGTGTTGTCGTGCTTTTATGAGAGTGGTAGCCACGGTAGCCTTGCAGTGAGAGCTTGGTGGTTCATCACTGGCGGACGGGTCCCTTACCTGTCGAATCAAGCAATTGACGGTTCATAGTGCTCAAACCCTTATAAAAAGATATTTACCTTTTGATGACTATTGATATCATGAGTAGGGCACTTGTATATCAAGTCATTATACCGCTCCCAGGCCTGTTATAATGATTCATATCCTTCTTGCTTGAAGTTGTGGATGTCTTCAAGCTGCTTTGCAGTCATGGAAGGTGGGCAGAACCTTTGGATAAAGGCCTTCTTGAGGAGATCCCAGGTATTGATAGTTCCTGGAGCTAGTCTGTCCACCCATCTTTTTGCGCATCCGGTAAGAGTAAAGGGAAAAAAAAAAAACTTAGAGGATGACTGGCAATCTTTAGAGACTCCTGGGAATATTGAAAAAAGCCACGTGCTGAGGAAGATCAATGTGATCGTGAAGCATCAGCGTTTTGTTCCGACGAAAGTGTTTTCCCTCAGTACGGCCAATGAATGACTCTTGATTCGAACTTAAACATGCTCCGATCTTGGTAGCTTATTTTCAACTTTGCTTTTATAAGTTTTTCAAAAAAAATAAAAAAGGGGAAAGTGGAAGTCGGGGGTGAGCAAGACTCGAACCCCCGACCTCAACACTCTCAACCCTTACAACACCACACACTACCACTGCGCCCTGGGGTCTTTTTCATTAGACTCTCACATCATTTAATCTTTATACACATTTTAGCCTATAAGCTTAATAAGCTATTTCAGCTTATTTCGTGGCTTATTTGATAAGCTGTGTTTATAAGTTTATTTTTCCTAGGTTTCAATTAGTATAAGCTATTTGCTGTAATTTTTCTAGAATTTTTATAAGTAGTTTAGTATTTTTAAACATTTATTTTCATTAAAAATCTTAAAAAGTCATAAAAAATAGAGAAATAATCAAAAAAATATAAATTTTTTTAGAAAATTTTCTTTTATCATAAAGTTTATAGGAAAATTAGTTTTGCTTTCGTAGGGTCTAATTTGCAAAATTTTGTTTTTTAAAGAACGGGTTTCGTTCCCGTTCTCGTTTTTTGTATTTTAAAGCTCATTTCAAATCCGTTTTTATTCTAGTTTTCTTTAAACTTACTTTTTAGTCAATTAGAGTCCATTTAAAAAGGAAATTTTAATTTAGGTTTAATTTTAGAAATTTAGGGTTTTTAATTGCCGTTTAGGGTTTCCGTTTTGCGTTTCTAGTTAAACTTTGATTTCCCGTTATTTGTTTTCATACTTATTTGTTATAATTTGTTTATTTTAAATTGTAGAGGTAGATAATCAAATCAATCTTTGTTTCCAATTCAAATCATTATCCGAACAACAAACGTGGTTTCAATTTCACAAATCGTTGGGGAATTACGACCCAGGAATCATACTTCCCGGTTAATATACGTATTATATTATATATATTTTGAAGATTTTCCTTTTTACCTTTGTCCTCAAGGGTAATTTGGTAATTTTCCATCATATTATATATTTTATAATTACATATATATATAATTGATGTATCAATTACCTAAAGAACATGGAAGGATACAAGCTCAAAGATTTGAAGTCAAAAGAATTTGATTCTATCCAAGAGATGTTTGACAGAGCATTCAAAAGGGTAAATACATTTGAAGACTTTAGAACAGAGTTGGTGGAAGGAAAAGAAAAGAGAGCAGGAGAAGAGCTGATACAAGAGAGTTTAAAGAAGCAAAAGGTGGATGATGACAAAGAAATAGCAGAGCTTAAAAAGTTAGTGGAAATCATTCCAGATGAAGAAGAGGTAACAATTAAAGCTATACATTTAGCTGTTAAGTCTGCAAGTATTGTTGGCTGGAAGATTCATAAAGAAGGAAGAAAAAGCTATTATCAAATAGTGAGAGCTGATGGAAAGTCTTAGATGTACATGATCTTTAGTCATATGCTTAAAAGTTTTAGCAAGGAAGATTTAAAAGATTTGTACAAACTGGTAAAAGCTAAATATAAGTCAACAAGACCAGTGGAAGACTTAGATTTGTTATTATGTGGTGATTTGAAAACTATGTTTGAACCACATATAGAAGATGAAGTATGGAAAAATCAGCAAGGATACAAAGTGTTGGATTAGAAGTTATATGACTCCTGTGGAGTACATTCCTTGAGGATGCAACATGCGCACATTTATATGTTGGTAGAGAAGAAGTATCCTCTTGTACCATCTACACTTTCAATGATGTTGGAAAAGAAGCTTCAAATTGATTATGAAAGTGAAATGGCTTATCAGCTTCTTAAATCCATTGTGAAACAACTTAAAAAGTAAAGAAGAGTTTAGAAGCATCCTCCTAGTGTTGATGAAGCTTAAATGAATAAACTTGATGATTTTTGAGAAGAATATTAAGTTTAGGGGAGGATTGTTGGGATTAAAAGCCTTCTTAATGTTGTTGGAATTGCTGCTGCTCATGTTTTTGTTAATGTTGCTCGGGTGAAGTTAGTGCTGCTCATGAACTTCAAAGAAAATATATCAAGTGTTTACTACTGCTAGTGAATATTAGTACTGCTAGTAAAAGTTAAGACTGCTCAAAGATTAAGACTGCTAGTGAAGTTAATGCTGCTGAAAGAGTTACTACTGCTCAAGAAAATATTCTAAGTAGTTAGTACCTGCTAGTGTTAAGTTAGTACTGCTAGTGTTAAGTTAGTACTGCTAGTGTAAGTTAGTATTATTTGTTAGTACTGTTTACTTGATATGTATTAGTTATTTATAGAAAAGAGTTTATATACTTAGGAAAGTATTGTAAGCCGAGTAGGACTCCTTGGTGTATAAAAGGAGGTCCTAGGGCATAAAGTTTTATGTACCAAAATCGTATAATTCTTAGCTTCAAGGTCTTTGTAACCCTAATACTTTGAGAGTGTTCGTATTATTATTAATAATACTGGAGCTTGTTTGTTGAATTATATGTTCATTGTTTTACTGTTTCATTGATAATTCTTCTTAATATTAAAGATTAGATTCCGCATAATCTTTAATACATTAAAACAAAGCTTTTATAGTTGTGTTAGATTTATCTAATATAACTAAACCTTAAACAAGCTTAAGGAATTCGATCTATTGAAGTGAGATCCAACATATACCATTCAGGTTGATTGTAGGAAACAAGTACACTCTATAAAGTATACAACTTAAAACAAAAACAAATAAACTCACCCCCTGCAAGACACATATGCAGTGCCACAAATTCACCACATCGACTCAATTAAAAAAAACCAAATGCTACACTGTCTTATCAGAAGTACATAACCAAAATGACCACACACCAACACTGCAGATCCTTATGAACATATGCCAGGTAGTTAACTAATTAGAAATTTGCATCAACAGGAATCGACAACATACACGGAAAAAGAAAAACACATCCATAGATTTCTATACCATACAACCTTCCAATTGATATTTCTAACTATCGTTCATAATGGCAAAACTAAAACGTAAAAACGAATAACCCCAACCATTTTTTAACAACAAACACGCTGCTCTTAAGACTAACCAAAACACAAAAGACACATTTTCCAATAGCAAATTTGGATTGCAATATCTTTACAATAGGATAACAGTATATTGCATTAATAAAAACAAAAGGGCATAATAGAAATTTTTAACATGTAAATATCTCAAAACCATATTCTTATTATTCGTACGCCAAAAGCATCATTACATAACGACAAACACCCAAAAACAACCGTTATTCAACCTAAACAAAATCGATAACTCAGATTCAGGACAGATAAAACGGAACACCAGCCCTTATGAACACCTACGCCTTCTCCTCCATATCAGCAACGAAACCAGCCTTCAGACTGACCCCAACTAGAGCACGTGCCAATAGTGTTTCCAACTCCCCCAGCGTCACCGCATCACGAGCAACAATTTCTTTCATATGCTCGAAAGGTTTCGCAGCACCTTCTCGCTCTCCCAACGC
This sequence comes from Tanacetum coccineum, assembly GCA_026074375.1. Lineage (NCBI taxonomy): Eukaryota > Viridiplantae > Streptophyta > Magnoliopsida > Asterales > Asteraceae > Tanacetum > Tanacetum coccineum. Next base: position 60,763 of record BQNB010009988.1, read on the forward strand.
CTCCAACTCGGCTACCAGCCTCCGCTTCTTGCTCAACGAGATCCTAAGTGCAAAACAGAGATCACGCACCAACTTAGCAAAAGATTCATCTTCACCGCGCGAACGACCAAACACATACTTCATCTTATCTGCCAATCGAGGGGACTCAGCAACCTCCGACAACTTATCCAATATAAAAAAGGGCCCATGTATACCAAATAAAGGTAACAAACTGAATATGTGTGTATGATACAATCCTTTCCACAACAGCATACATATAAATAACAAACCTTAGGGGCCTTTAATCTTCCGAGAGGAAACTCGAAAGACATAACTATCAATGTCATTAAAATAAAGGACTCACTATTTTGTAACTCCTGCAACCTTAACTTTGTGAATTAATGGATCATGGTTTACAAATTAAAAGGTAATGTACTGAACTTGCTTATCTGCCATTCGGTGTTCATGTTTACTACAAAATAGTTACCCCATAGAAATTTCAGGCAACACACCATATACATATTAATGACGCACCCAACAATACAACTCTTACAAAAACGTAAACTGTCCATTATCAGTCCATACTCCTGAATTGGAAATTTACTTATATATACATTCTAAACAACCACCCATCCATCATTTAAAAACAAAACACAACCCTTATTAGAAGAAACCATAAAGCGTGAGATGCACTCACCTCTGCATAAATGACAACGGTGACATAGGTGTACACTGCGACAAACTGTGCATGACAGATACCATATTCAACTGCGCAACTTCTAAACAAACCTGTACACATAAAAACACACACGTTACTAGCCTCCTAAACATAGTAAACAATTGAGGATCAATTTGCCAAACAACTAACGAACATACCAAATTCTGAAAAGCATTATCTGCCACCCATACCCCAAGTGCTGCAAGGTTATGTAAGGTTGCCACACAAACTCATCAAACAATAACAAACATAAAAAAAACACATCTTTGGTCATCTCACTAGAACATGGGAACAACTAAATTAAACATCACTATCAAACAACATATCAAACAATAACCTATCTCTAAACTAAACAAAAATGACATTCTGCATCACATATCAAACAACAAATAACAAGACAACGAACCCCTATGTCTGACATCCGCCTAACATCTACATAGATCATGGCATTAAACATAACTAACTATGGCTAAAAATTGGAAAACAAAATCCAACATACATTAAACAACATAGGAAACACATTACTTTTAATAAACACCATAACTTTCACTTCCATTAACAAAAAAAAAGATCCATACAACGTTCATGCTTCATAAAAACATAGACCACAAACAAACCCTAAACATTCAAAACACTAAACAAAGATAAAAGATGACCATCAAAACAAAATAAATCCATCCCCTTCTTTAGCCAACAGAGCTTCAACTATCCATCACCTCCAGTTGTGCTTCTTTCATCTCAATCTCCTCCTCTCCCTGAGTTATCAATTTATTCAACCCAGCCAGCTTAGTCTCCTCAACATACCTATCATCCCTGAGACTCATCAATGTGTCAAATACCTCGCCCTGATCCTCAAAAGCTTCCATTTTAGCAATGAGTGCATTCAACTGACCAATCATATTCCTGGAAGTTTAGGCTTCTTCACGCATTCAATTAATAAAGAGGTGTGTTTTAGCAAGTTGTTGAGCCTTGAAAAACCTCATATAACCCTAGATAGAAGTCTCCCTGATGAAATCAACAAGGTCGTCAATCACACGCCTAGCAACTTGGTTTCCTGCTCCAGGTGCTGCCATTGCTGATCAAGGTGATTAAAATACAAGATATTGGGAGAAACTAAGAGTTGCAGTGAAGTGAGTAATAAAATGGGGAAGATAAATGACTAAATGTTTATTAAAAGTGGAATGGTGAATGATCAATAGGCAATAAAAGGGTAATATATATAGGGGATTTATGTGGTGAAGAGAGAGGCAATCTGAACCATCATGACGATAGGATTTTATCTCAAGGCGTCATAATTTGTAATGGAATTTTAAATGACAGTTCATTTAATTAACAGGAGAAAAAGAGAAGTCACAAAAACTAAACATAAAACTTATACCAAACAAAAACAAATAAAATAACCTCCCAAATTTAAAAGTGAACAAAAACAACTAAGCACATTACATTCAATAATTTTAAGAGCAAATAACCCCCCTCGAATTTTCAAACATGCCCATCAATCAAAACCAACAGAACAAACAAACATAATATTTCGCTAAGTGCTAACAATCGTTTAAAAAAACAAAATTCTAAAAAGCATTATCAGCCTCTTCACGCATGCGATTTACAAAGCGACGGCTTTTAGCAAGTTTTTGAGTCAGGAAGAACTTCATTTACCTTGGAGGAGCAGTTTCACCACTGAAAGCGATTAGATCGTCAGTGACACGCTGATGACATCAAATAACGTCACTTTTATAGCATCATTTATCCCATGTAATTAACCCATTTAGTTTAATTATTGCAAATAATTGTTATTTAATCATTTGTATTTGAGAATTGCGGTAATTATGGAGTACTGGGTGAAGATTAGCAAAAAGGCACGCATTCTTGAGCTTAAACAAAGACATTTAAAGATTAACTATTCTGACATCTGTTGGGAATTATATTTGAGTTGATAAGACAAAACATGAATGAAACAAGATGGAAACAAGAAGGATCAAAGTCGTCATTATGGGATTCTACAAGATGTAGGAGAAAATGAAGATTTGGTCAAAAAGAGATAAAGATGAAAAGATATCAAGATAAACATTAGATGATTTACTTATTTAATATCTTTTATTAGTTTCCATGTAAACCTTAACCTCCTTATACTATAAAAGGAGGTCCAGGCATATAGTTTTAGGGTGCCAAAAAGTGTGTGTGCACCAAAGCTGTAAAACGTGTTGTGTGTGTGGGTTTACACGTCCCACAAGAGATAGATGCTAGCATGGTGGTGTAGCCCCAAGGATCTTATGATTCCTGTTGATGTAACCGTCTTACCATTGATCAGGTAAGATTGGGGCTTGTAGTAGTCATGTATCTTAGGTGATGATGATGAAAAACCTTGTATTAATAACAATGATTCAACGTTTGAATATTCCGCCTTTGTTATTAATTCATCCTAGATCATGTTCTAAACAAACAGGAGCTTAAACGATCTCCACAATTGGTATCAGAGCCATGTGGCTCTCGATCTAGGATCTACAAGGTTTTAAAGAAACCCTAAAAACCCTAATTTTCAAGAAATCGTGTGGTGAAAGTTTTATGGGGTTTTGAAGATTCAGTGCTATAATGATGCTTATAATCGTCCTCTCTACCTGTTTGGGTATGCAATACGATTGGTAAGCTTTGTTACTATTTATTTGGGTTTCTTTTTGATCCGTTGTGCTCTAACTGATCAAACCCTAGACAATTAGGGTTTGTATATTTTTCGGATCTGATGTGGTGTATACACGACTTGGTGTTAATTCATTCAAACTTTTTTAGGATTTTCTTGATAAGCCGTGATTGTATAAAGTTGGGGTTTGCACTAATGGTATCTATGGTGGTCATGATTTGGAAGAGAAGGATGTTAATGTTGTTCTTGATCATTATCATGCTTAAATCAGAAGACATGGAAACTTTCAAGGACTTTTAAAGTCTAAAACCAAAAATCAATGAATAATAAAAAGACCTAGACATCCTAACTTGATCTAGGCGGCAGCTAGTATACAACTGGTAATAGGATAGTTACTACTGTTGGATTTGTATACAAAGTTAATGCTGTTAAAGAAGATTAATGCTGCTTGGATATAGTTTCTGCTGTTTGTTTAAATTAGTGTTGCTCGACTCAGTTAATGATGCTAGGGCTCAAGTACATACTTAATGCTGTCAAGGATGGTTAATGCTGATAATGTACTTTGTGCTGCCTAGTATGGAAGAACAGTAGTAAGTCATGAGTTAATACTACTAAGGTATAAAAGCAGTTACTACTGTTATTATTGTTGGTTAATAATGCTAGCGTTAAAAAGCAGTTAGTTAATACTGCTTGGGTTCAATAAAGTTAATACTGCTTCCTATGTTAATACTGTTTGGGTTAAAGGAAGTTAGTACTGCTAGAAGCAATTACAACTGCTAGGCCTATGTCCGATAAAAGAAGTTAGTACCGGTAGCTTTGACAGATATCGGATAACACACATAAGATTTTTTGTTTTTGGTTCTTAACTGAATTAAAGGCTCGTATTTTTGCATCTATTGAAGATGTGGTTACGAAGAAGATTGTTTATCACTTATTTGACAATGAAGTGGAATTATTTAGGTTTGTGTTTTATCATACCTTTTAACATGAGGTAACTTGTTCGTGCTTAGAAACGATGTGACGAAGAATTGACAAATCTAGCAAAGGTGTGTGATTTTTCTTATGGTGCTCAATGCTCAATTTGCTATCACTTTGTTATGTGTCTCAAAGAAGATGAGGATAAATTGTCAAGAGATTGCGGTTCTCCCCTATACATTGGTTTTGGGATACGTTCGAATCAAGTGGATTAAGCAAGATATAAGACACAAGTTTGGGTCATGTTCTACTTCAGCATCAAGTTCGTTATACTTAGTTTTCTTCATCAGTAATCATTAAATAGAGCCTACAGAATTGAAGATTCAAGAAATGGTTAACATATGGGTTTCAGGGGAAGCTTAATGTTAAAATGTTTAACCACTTAAATGCCACATCAAAGCTGCTTATTTTTGTCCCCTACTTGATTATAACAAAAAGGGGAAGAAGATTCAATGATGATTTGCAACTTAGATTAAGGGGAAGTTTCATTCGTATATTAAATTCAGGGGAAGTTCGTGCTTATTTGGTTTTGTCATTATCAACTAGGGGAAGATTGTTGGGAATTATATTTGAGTTGATAAGACAAAATAAGAATGAAACTAAAGGACTAAAATCGTCATTCAAGAATTCTACAAGCTGGTGGAGAATTATTGAAGATTTAGTCAAAGATATCAAATTATAAAGATATCAAAAGATCTCTTTATCAAGAAAGAAGATAACAGAAGATCAAGTTAAATATTTAAAAGATTTATGTTTATCTCTTTGTAAAACCTATTATCTCTAGTATATAAAGAGATACAGGTTATAGGTTTTAGGCATCCAGAAAAGTGTGTCAAGATGTAGACACAGAAAAGTGTGTGTGTGTTCTAGGCGTCAAGTCCTCTAAGTGGACGTCTAGGGTTTAGTAGGTTTAGCCTCAAGGTAATCAAGGTTTTTCTTGATCCCTGTTATAGTTCATTGATGTAACCGTATTATCTTGATCAAATAATATTGAGACTGTGGTGAATGTTTGGTAAAACATTGTTATGATAATATTGATTCTATGTTTGAATATTCCGCCTATGTTATCATTATCCTAGATTAAAGTTCTAATCAAACTAGAGCTACAACGATCTATAGGTTTTCACAATTGGTATCAGAGCCTCGTAGCTCTCGATCTAGGATCTACAAGGTTTTAAAGAAACCCTAAAAACCCTAATTTTCAAGAAATCGTGTGGTGAAAGTTTTATGGGGTTATGAAGATTCAGTGTTATATAGAAACTTAAATCGTACCTTCTCTACCAGTTTGGTGTATCAATACGAATGGTAAGCTTATGATACATTTATTTGGGTTTCTTTTTTATCCGTTGTACTCTAACTGATCAAACCCTAGACAATTAAGGTTAAATCTATAATATAAATATATATATATTATATAACTATTAAGAACTATGAGTATAATATAACATGATAAATAGTATAAGTATATATAGTAAATATTATTCGGATCTGATGTGCTGTATACACGGCTTGGTATGAATTCATTCAAACTCTTTTAGGGTTTCTTGATCAAAGCCAGTAGATTGTATAAAGTAGAGTATTGGGCACAAAGATGTGTATCGTATGTTGTTCATGATTAGGAAGAGAAGTGATGTTAATGGATATTCTTGATCATTATTCGTGCTTAAATTAGAAGACATGGAAACTTTCAAGGCAAAATCTAGATCGAGATGCTGGTATAATGAACAACAGTTAATAAGATGGTTACTGACTGCTGAGGAGTTAAGTCAGTTCCTAACAAGTTGGGAGATTTGTATACAAAGTTAATGCTGTTAAAGAAGATTAATGCTGCTTGGATATAGTTTCTGCTGTTTGTTTAAATTAGTGCTGCTCGACTCAGTTAATGCTGCTAGGGCTCAAGTACATATTAATGCTGCTAGTATATACTTAGTGCTGCCAAGTATATACTTAATGCTGTCAAGGATGGTTAATGCTGCTAATGTACTTTGTGCTGCCTAGTATAGAAGAACAGTAGTAAGTCATGAGTTAATACTGCTAAGGTATAAAAGCAGTTACTACTGTTATTATTGTTGGTTAATAATAAAATTAATATTGCTTCCTATGTTAATACTGTTTGGGTTAAAGGAAGTTAGTACTGCTAGAAGAAATTACAACTGCTAGCCTTGTCCGATAAAAGAAGTTAGTACTGCTAGTTTTGACAGATATCGGATAACACACACATAATATTTTTGGTTTAAGATTCACTTAAATTATGAAAAAAGGCTTGTTTTTCGTATTTTCTTGGAATAATTGGTTACGAAGAAGATTGTTTATGACTTATTTGAAGATGAAGTAGATTTTTTAGATGCGTGTTCTTATTATATCTTTTGGTCTTGGAGATAACTTGTTTGGTTATATACGGTTTATGATGAAGACTTGATAAAACTAGTTTTTACTTAATGTAAGGAGATACATTGTAGTACTCACAGGTATTTACTATCACGTGGTTAGTGACTTATGTAAGGCATGCGAATTTATCAAGAGATCGAGGTCTACTCATAAAACGAAGAAGAAGATTATGAGTTCTTATCTTATTATAGTACAAGACATAAGATACAAGTTTGGGTTATTCTACTTCAGCATCAAATTGGTAATACTTAGTTTTCTTCATCAGTGATCATTACATAGAGCCTACAGAATTGAAGATTCAAGAAATGGTTAACATATAGGTTTCAGGGGAAGCTTAATGTTAAAATGTTTAACCATTATATGCTGCATCGAGGTGAAGGTTTTTACTAATGCTAGTCTTTGTTACTACTACTAGTTTAAGTTTCTACTGCTCAAGTTCATTTTTCTTAAGGTGCATAATGGAGCGCAATTTGGGTCATTGGAATACTTGGATTAGAAGTGTAATATTGGTTCGTAGTTGTGAAGATCAAAGTTGCATACATTAGTCTCCAATTTGATATTGACAGAAAGGGGAAGAAGATTTGATGATTTGCATCTTGTAGATCCTTGGTAGCTTAAGGGGAAGTTTTCATTCGTATATTAACTTCAGGGGTAGTTCATGCTTATTTGGTTTTGTCATTATCAACTAGGGGAAGATTGTTGGGAATTATATTTGAGTTGATAAGACAAAACATGAATGAAACAAGATGGAAACAAGAAGGACCAAAGTCGTCATTATGGGATTCTACAAGATGTAGGAGAAAATGAAGATTTGGTCAAAAAGAGATAAAGATGAAAAGATATCAAGATAAACATTAGATGATTTACTTATTTAATATCTTTTATTAGTTTCCATGTAAACCTTAACCTCCTTATACTATAAAAGGAGGTCCAGGCATATAGTTTTAGTGTGCCAAAAAGTGTGTGTGCACCAAAGCTATAAAACGTGTTGTGTGTGTGGGTTTACACGTCCCACAAGAGATAGATGCTAGCATGGTGGTGTAGCCTTAAGGATCTTATGATTCATGTTGATGTAACCGTCTTACCATTGATCAGGTAAGATTAGGGTCTGTAGTAGTCATGTATCTTAGGTGATGATGATGAAAAACCTTGTATTAATAACAATGATTCAACGTTTGAATATTCCGCCTTTGTTATTAATTCATCCTAGATCATGTTCTAAACAAACAAGAGCTTAAACGATCTTCACATTATATGCAGTAGAATTATTGACATGAAACAATATCATGTTAACATGAAACAAAAGGTAATCAATTTCAAGCTCTAGAAAATGTTCAACACTTTCACAGTTTAACATAACAATTCAGGTTTTTAATCAAGATTAACATATTCATTATATACAATAAAAGGTTAAAATAGTAGTCGATTACCCAACTCATCCAGGTTTATTTCGACCCGTACGTAAAAGATGCCATGTTTCAGTTTGAATCCAATTTGACATGTTACCCGCCCATTGTAACACCTCTAATCACAACAGAAATTAATTACAGAAAGGAAACCAATTGACATACACACAAGTACTATAAAACATTTAAATAGGTCTGCAAACAATACCTGTTGTAACAACAGATGTAAACTAACCCTTTTTAGCGCATCTATACTATATGGAAATAATTGTGATGTGACGGCAATGCAATGACAATGTTATGCAGCAAGAACTTAAGAATGGACGATCTGGCTAAAGAATGACCAATAACTGGTAAAATAGGGCCCACACATACACTAGTCATTGCTCCAATTATTGCTGCCACTATAACATCAGGAATGAAGTACCATGTAAGGAATATCAAAACGATCACTATATCTTAGTAATAATCAGATAAATGTTAATAATTGCAAACAACCTTGAAGTGGCCACGCCAACCTCCTGTGTGGCGGTGGATTCAAACCCCGTGGATCAATCGGCCAAAAGGTCAAAAACCTTGGTTACCCCAAAAAATTGGATATATGTGTATAATGTTAATACGGGGTACTAAAATAGTTTTATAGCTGCCAAACACGCATGTATAAACTTCAATAAAAGCGAACTAAAATATGTTAAATTTAGAATCTTTAGACTAAATTAAATACAGATGGTATGAATAACTAATACGTATTCAGAAAAGCTATTTTCACGCCTATCTCGAACAATAAGCAGGGGTGCAAGAGTATGTACAATGGAATCCGATGGTCATACTGCCTCTAAAAGTTCAAAAGCTTTAGCTTTTACGAAGAAAAAAATGGCAATGAAGTCCAAAATTGTTGACACTCTTTCTTTTTGCCATAAGGCTAATATAAACATAAGAAAAGGTGCTCATGCCAGTATGTCACTATGTAAAACTGATTTATATTATCTTTTAGAAATTATACACTCTTGAAATCAAACACTCAATTGAAAATTATCTATGCCTATTTCCTAAATTAAAATTTCTGAGTTCTTCATGCCTCAACCATCTAACTGCGATAAATGATTAAGAATTAAGATTCCCTTTCAAAGTATGTGATTATTAGTAGCACACCATTTATAGGAAAATTGCAAGCCTAGTGAACATATAGACCCAAAATAGTTAAAAGGCACCAAGGTCACATGTCCAGCTACCAACTAATTAAGTAATCATTCATATACTTAACATATAAGTGTGAATCTTGAAAAGAATTACGTCTTGGGCACTTTCATAGCGATGAGATGACCAAACAGCTTCATCCTTATTTGTGTCACCTTTAGGCATGATTAAAAAAAACGAATAATCAAAATTGAGTTTATTAACCGAATCATCTATGCTTAAAACAAAGTCGTTACATGTTTAAAACAACGTTCTATGCTTAAAACGAAGTCTTTAAATATATCATCAAAATTGGTAGTAAACTACAAAACAACAAACAGCGTGTTAATGATAATTGAGTTTATAAACCAAATCATCTATGCCTGAAACAAAGTCTTTAAATGTTGCTGTGTGTTTGTATTGATACCAAAAATGTGACGCGAACACTTTTATAAACATCTACATAAGAGAAAATAAAGATATTATAGTGTGAAAAAGCCGCTATATCCAATTTTGATGATAGATCCGAAAAGATCACTTCACCATCCACACATGTATTTAACAAAATAACACAAAAGGTACTCATAAACCTTAATAGCAAATGGACATATTTCATTGAAAGTAACAAAAAAATATGATCATCTTTCATTTACAGTGAATTTACCAACACATTTGAGTATCAAAAAAACATGAACTACCTATTTTTGCACAAAGTTAGATGCCATTTGGTTATTGATAAGAAGGAAGAAATGATTATTGTGATATAAGAATGACATTACTTTTTCTAAACACAGATGTTATTATAGACCCTGATAGCGAAAATTGGAATAATGTATTCGTAGAAACGATTATAAATTGTCAATCAAGAAAAACATTTTACCTAAAATAAGTTTAGCATTCATATTTGAAAAGTTGAATAAATTTTTTTTGTGACAACCATTATTTCACTGGTTAGGTGACTGTCTATATATAAATCAAGTAAAATTATAACAGTGGAACCACATATAATCGAATCCCAGCCAATAGAACCCCATTAAACTAATTATAACACATTAAACTAATTATAACCCCAAAACAAATCAAAGAAAATAAATTATATCACTTGGTTGCTGCTAAAAATCAAACCCAAAAAACTATAACAGCCAAAGATTGAGCCCAAAAAATTCAAACAATCAAACTAAAAATCAAATGCTTAAAAAAGAAACGTACCTTTTGTGTAGAAAGTAGTGATGCACATTATTTAATTTGACGCGTTTTATTTTAGGACAGATTTCTTTAGCGGTTTTTGGGTGATAACAGTTATACTGAGATTGGGGGTGTTTTTTGATTTTGTAAATAAAATGCTGTAATGACTTTTTGCAAAAGAAAGGATTATTTTCTTTGGCTTTGATGACCTTTTTCAATTCCCCGTGTCAAGTCTTGGTTAAATGTTATTTATAGAAAAAAATAAACAGAGTGAGGAAAAAAACTCTGTTTTATAGAAGAGTATAAATAGATAGTTAATTTTTCTATTGACATCATCCAACTTCTCTAGTCTTCATATTGTGACCCTGTAAAGGGGAGGATTTGACGTGGCATGAGTTAATCACATTTCAACCCGTAATACTAATAGCCGTTTTCAACGTTAATCCTTAATGGCCATTTATAATTAACTCAAAATTTGGTTTTCTTAAAAAAATATATTATCTAATTATTTTTAAAATTTATACATATTTTATATACGTTTTATATACACATTTTAATACACGTTTTTTACACATATTAATACGTTATATATACGTATTTTTATACTTTTTATTATACTTTTTATATTATTTTTTATTGCACGTTTTATACACTTAACAGATCTTTGTTGAAGTTTGTCAGGCGTATCCCGCTTCACAAGCGCCTCACAACCCTAGACCTTTAATTAAGACAATTTAGAAACTTTTCCATACCATAGTTCATATGGTGTCTTATCAACCTTCTTGGTTGGAACCATATTAAGAATGCGTGCATCAGACTCTAGAGCATAATCCTAAAAGGATAACGACAAAGTTGTAAGATTCATCATTGATCGAACCATGTCTAGCAGAGTACGATTCCTCCTTTCAGACACCCCATTGTGTTGTTGTATATATGGAGGTGTAAGCTTCTGGACAATTCCACAAGCTTTCAGATAATCTTTAAACTCTTGACTAATATATTCGTCTCCTCGATCTTATCGAAGTGCCTTAATAGTCTTTCCGAGTTGATTTTCTGCTTCATTCTTAAACACTTTGAACGTTTCTAAAACGTCATGTTTATATTTAAGTAAATAAATATAGCCATAACGACTATAATCATCCGTAAAGGTAATAAAGTAGCTAGCACCTTGTCTTGACACATGTCTAAGTGGTCCACAAACATCAGTATGAATTAGGCCAAAAAGATCAGTCGTCCTTTCGGGACGATACGGAAACGATTTCCTTGTCATCTTTCCCGATAAATTGGACACACATTGATCAAAGAATTCATCATCCGCTGACTTTAAAATCCCATCATGTTGTAGCTTTTCAATACGTTTCTTGCTTATATGAGCAAAACGGCAATGCCACAGATAAGTAGAGTCCAAGTTATGCTTGACTCTTTTGTTGCTAACATTATAAATAGAATTAACATTTGGCATAAGATTAGACATATCAATTTCATAAATACCATTACTGGGAATAGCATTAAAATAAAGAACATCATTCTTAGAAACTGAAATACCATAATTCGTAAAACATTGGATAAAACCACTGTCAACCAAATGAGAAACTAAAACAACACCTCTAGTTATAGTAGGTGCATAATGACAATTGTCTAACCAAATCACTAGGCCATTAGGTAAAACTAAGTTATAACACCCCGTGTTTTCAAGTCATTGACGACGTCAATAAATCTACTATTTATTCTTAGTGTTGTACGCGTTTGCTTTTAATTTCATGTATTAAGTAAAATCGCGTAAGTCCTTTTCATTGCCTTTTCCTTTACCTTTGCCTTTAGAATTAAGTGATTTCTTATTGGCTTTCTGGATTCTACCACCTTGAATCGCCATTACTTGTGGTATAGCAACTTTTTAGGTAAACCTTACTCCATACTCAAATAATGCAGAGCATGTAGTTTTCACCAAATGACTTTCCCATGTTTATGCATAATTTGTAGTTTCATAGCAAATCCCGACAAAGTACTAGTGAGGCCATTCAAGATTAAACCAACACTAATATCTTATGGGAGCACATAACCAAGACGTTCCAGTTGCGCCACATAATTCTTCATCTTAATGACATATGGGCCAACTGGTTTTCCTTCCTCTTGTTTGCAAGCATGGAAAGTTTAAATTAGGTCAAACCTCTCAACTCCATCTTGTTTCCCAAAATCGATTTAGCTTCCTGAAGCATTTCATAAGGTGAGGAATTTTCGAGCTGTCCATGTAGTTCAGGAGTCATACTTCCGAGCATAAGACAAACAACCTCATTATGAGCATCATAAACCGTATTCCACTGTGCAAGTACTTGGAATGGACAGGTGGAGCAGGGGAAATGAGTTGTTCAATGACTACCAGTTCTTTATCAACCTCTCAAGACCATCTTAATGAACGTAACGCTAATCATTGAAATTTGAACTAGAAAGTTTTTCTCTTTCAAACATCGACCTGAAAGCCGAATGGTTTATGTTTTAGACAAGTAGTGTCATCTACAAAACATATTAAGTTCAAGATTTTAGTATTTTTGATAATACTCCTTGAAGAAAATTAACTACCCATGTTTAAATCTATATACAATTAATTTTCTAAGGTCTAGGATCCAACTTGACATACCACCATCACATCAAGTTTGTTGATCTGCTAGCAATGGTGTATTTAAAAGGTAATTGAAGATCAATAATTGCCACCGGGGTGCAATTCCTATAACATTTGTGGACTTACATTGATTACATAATGTATACTAGTAAGCATGTTTCATCCCATCTATGCCTCGAGCATAAGGTCTCACCAGCTTACCTCAATTAAGTCGTCCAATCAAGAACTGTGATTATGTAACACCAACGTCTCACGAAAAGTGTATAATCACCTTGGGTTTGCAATCTAACTACGTCTCACGTAATGTAAAAGGCAAATACAAGTGTTCTTTCAAATTAGATGGCAACAACTTATTTAAAAAAGGGTATTTTTATTTGACGTGGCAAATATGTACGAAGAAGCACGCATACATCTTCGTATCATTAATTTTAATAAAAACTTTACTCAATTAATTGTTATTTAAAAACTGATCACATATTTTCTATACATCTCATGTATAAATAGTGTTACCTTTAAAAATTGACGATTCAACGTGTTTTCAAATCTAAAGATTTCTTATTTTATCGCGAAAAAAGATTAAAGAATGATTAAAAACCATTCAAACCATAGACCATTTTAGCATAATGTTTAGGGTTTTTAGGCTTAGGGATATAACTTTTATCCTTTCCCTTGCCTTTCCCTTTACCCTTCCCTTTAGCATTAAGCGATTTCTTATTGGCTTTCTGGATTCTACCACCTTGAATCGCCATTACTTATGGTGTAGCAGCCTTTTTAGATAAAACTTTCTCATACTCAATAAGCAAGCATGTAGTTCACAAATTGTCTTCCCCATGTTATGCATATTGTAGTTTCTTACAAATCCAGCAAAATCACTAGTGAGGCAATGATTATACCAACACTAAGATCTTGTGGGAGCACATAACCAAGACGTTCCAGTTTCTCCACATAACCTTTCACCTTAATGGCATATGGGCCAACTGGCTTTCCCTCTTCATGGTTGCAAGCATGGAAAGTTTAAATTTAGGTCAAACCTCTAAAGCTCCTGAAGCATTTCATAAGGTGAGGAATTTTCAAACTGTCTGAGTAGTTCGGGAGTCATACTTCCAAGCATAAGACAAGCAACCTCATTATGAGCATCATAAACCGCATTCCCTGCGCAAGTACTTAAGCTGTGGAATCGGAAAGTGGAGCAAGGGGGATAGGCCGTTCAATGACAAACCGTTTCTTTTCAACTCTCAAGACCATCTTAGGTGAACGAAACCAATTATTGAAATTTGAACCAAAAAGTTTTTCTCTTTCGAACATCGACCTAAAAGCCGAATGGTTTATGTTTTAGATAGGTAGTGCCATCTATAAAACATATTAAGTTCAAGATTTTAGTATTTTTGATAATAATCCTTGAAGAAAAATAACTACCCATGTTTAAGTATATAAACAATTAATTTTCTAAGGCCTAGGATCCAACTTGACATACCACCATCACATGAGTTTATCTGCTAGCGATGGTGTATTCAAAAGGTAATTGACGATCAATAATTACCACTGGTGCAATTCCTAGAACATTATGGGACTTACTTCATTACATTAATATGCTAGTAAGCATGTTTTATCCCATCTATTCCTTGAGAATAAGGTCTCACCAACTTACCTCAATTAAGTTGTCCAATCAAGAACTGCGATTATGTAACACCAGCGTCTCACGAAAAGTGTATAATCACTTTGGGTTTGTAATCTACATACAGTTGGGGTTTTAACAACTATTGACCAACTGATATCACAAGTACGTAGCGGAAAACATATAAACACGTATAGAATACATAATTAACAAAGGATCAAGAACGTGTACCTTTTAGCAATTAACATAAACATCGTCTTAAATATACACGTATGTATAAATCAAATACCACTCAATAACCACCCAAGATCTAAAGGAAGATCTCTCTACTTTAACACACACAATACGTTCATAGCAAACAATTAAGTATGCTAGTACTAGTAGTGATAAAGCCAAACCACCACGTTCTTGAAGAAATCAACTTGATGAGGTGTCATTTTATACACTATTTTAGGGTCATTTAACCCCTTAAATCATACAAATATGCCCATATTATGTGCTTAATTGTTTGTTTTCAGGTTTTTAGCACTTGGATGGCATTTGGAGGAAATACACGTGACTTGGGCTCATTTAGAGAAGAAACGGACAAGACTACGGACCTACACCAAAATCTCTTGAAGAATGATGCAAGCAGACGGTGGAGATGGCGTCGCAAGCCTAAAGCGACGTCGTCGTGATCTTTTTAGTGATGGCGTAGAGGATTTGATGATGGCGTCAGGACGCAACCAACTTTAATCAGATCTAAAAGATTTGACATGGTGACAGCGTCGCGACCATTACTTGACACCGTCACAACGTTTTTCCTATAAATACAAAACCGATTTTAGGGTTTTAAGTGTGTAACTTTGTATAACTTTTGGGAGACAAACCCTAATCATTCTAGTAGCTTTTAGGCCGTCTTTAGGGCCTCAAAACCCTATTGTAACTAACCTTAATCCAAGTTTTAATCAAGTAAGATTGTTTATCATTAATCATTCAATATATCTATTTGTTGTTTGATTGATTTATGTTCTTGTTTTCTTTATAATATGCTAGGCTAAACCCTCCTTTGTATTTACTTATGATTGTATGAAACTTAGACTGTAGATCCTTTTAATGTTGCTTCTTGTGATGGATGTGCGCGCTAGGCTTTAGAAAACTAGCCAACAATTAATCTAACATAAACCGGATCAATTAACATTTTTAAACATATCAAGTTTTATTCATAAAATTGCATACAACCTAGAAATCGTCTAATCAATTTTAATAACCAATAAAATTGGATCTTGATGCATAATTATGCATAAAAACGCCCAAAAGGCATAAAATTAATCAAAAACCCTAATTTTGTCAAATTTTATTACTTGTAACTATAAATTCTTACGATCGGCTCGTGATGCCACTGTTGGGTTTTCAGAACTAATAACCATTAAATCATGAGTACGCAGCGGAAAGATAACACATATAAAACTTATAATTAACAAGATTGAAGTGTATGCCTTTTTGCACAAAATGATACACCGCTTTAATAGGTAACCGTTAACATTATCTTGAATATACGCGTATGTATAACACCACACGTAACCACGAGGATCAAAGTATAATCCCTTTACGTTTACACACACTATACGTTTTTAGCAAATAATGAGGTATGCTAGTACTAGTAGTGAATAACCAAACGATAAGCCTTCGTCTTTTGAATCAATCAACACGCAAAACAAAACCACCTTGTGGTGATTGTCGACCTCAAAACGAAACCCTTAAGGGTGTTCTTTTGATCTCACAACAAGGGAAGAAAAACCGAAACCCCTAAGAGGGTTTGAAGACCCGGTCGAGCAAGGAAAGAGCACAAGGACGATTTTAGGTTTCTTTTGGTTTTCAAGTTGTGTTTTACAAAAAAAACCTCAAGCCTCCTTATATAGTCCTTGGTGCCTTAGCTTGCAAGGCAATAATTCGGTGCCTTAGCTTGCAAGGCAAGCATTCGGTGCCTTAGCTTGCAAGGCAAGCATTCGGTTTATCATATCTAGTCCATTTAACTTTTAAACGATTAATTCTCGTTAACATTTAACGATCGTTTGTTAAACACTAATTAATATATTACTTTAATATATATTCTCGTTATTCTACATATAAACGTGTGCGTCCCCGTAGGCTCGAAACGTTTCCGGACATATATTAATTATACGTGGCCACATTCCAACACAACATCACTATGTGGGATCACCATGCCTGAAGATCTTGAAAGTTCTTGTGCAATACTCGGACCTGGAATGGTTCTCTTAAAAAATTATGTCAATATTAGTCACCAGGTATATGTTTTTGCCTAATTTACGCTCCATCACATCCTTTTAGTAAACCTTTTTTCATATGTATCTGATTGTTGTGTACATACAAATACAAAAAAATACATATCGAAAACAGTTTTAATTTGTATATTACTCGCAAATTTGCCATCAAGCTAACTCTAGAGTTATTTTTTACTGAACTGTCATAGTAAATGCTTACCACTCAAGGAGAAAAGCCAAAGATAGGTTTTGAGCTTAAGGATCTATGCTTATATAAAGTTTGAAAGCATCTAGTAAGCCAATATGCATTCTAAGGGATGAATGGCCGATGGATGTTGGATCAAAGAGTTACCAGAAATATGTTCATTATCCATCTTCAAATTGGCTGTTGTATCCTGGTACCATATTTTCTTTACTTGGTCGTAAACATTATCATTTTAAACATACTCAAACGTAACATTAAAATAAAATTTTTGTATTGGGTTTGGGTTTGGGTCAATTTTAAGGTTAAAATTTTGATGTGTATCGTTTGGTTGAAAGTGGTGAACGATGCATGATATGAAGGATGTAGTCGTGCCGTCGATTTACGTTTCCCACTAGAAACTTTGTAGTTCAGCCATCAATTTTGTCAGGTCCATGCAATGCTAATACAGTAGTTGTTAATGTAAGTAAAACGGATTACTTTGGAAAACAATAGAAATACGTGTTTTGCTTATATAATCATATGTAATAGGTAACGTTGCAGCGCCTCCAATTGAGCTTTATTTATATAAATATTACGACCATAAAGAGTTTTAAAACATTAAATCAGTTTAGATGTGCATATATGCAATTTTACTTAGATATATGATTCCCCCATGGACTTACAATTCACTCTTGACTTTTGCGTATGATTATGATTTTTATTTTTTAATTTTTCTTGAATCAATCTGAATCTAAAAGTAGAGCAATTCTAAAAAGAGTAAAAATATATGTACACGACCCCACTGCACTCTGTACCAAACACCCCTGCTGCAGCATTAAACTCAATACCAAACAACCCTTGCTGCAGCACTAAACTCAATGCTAAACATCCCTTGCTGCAGCACTACACAACCCTTACTGCACTCTGTACCAAACAACCATGCTGCAACATTAAACTCGGTACCAAACAGCCCTTGCTGCAGCACTAAACTCAATGCCAAACAGCCCTTGCTGCAGCATTACATTTAGAACCAAACAACCTGGCTGCAACAGTAATTCATCACTAAATTTAATAATAAGAAAACAATATTTTGTTCAAAATTAGTCTAAATAATTTTTGCGATTAAATTCCAAAGTAAAAAAGATCTTTTGTTCATTGGTTGTATGCGTTTAGGGCTTTCTTATCATTACTTTTGGCGATTACATAGTATGAAAATGTTGACCACTGTGACCCGATTACACATTCAACTCCGCAGACCACCCTGACCACCCTGCAAAACCATACCTTATTTCACAAGGTTAATATGCTGCACTTTACTTGAATGTCGTCATAATACAGTAGATACTACTGGCACTAATTTTTCAGTCAGTTTAGACTAGCTGAGAAGTTGTTGCGTTGCTGATTCTTGCTTTACTGTTTCTCGGTCTTAACAGGTCAGGAACTTTACGCTTTCAATCAATCTTTATGAGACGAGAATAATGGTGATACATAACTTCTTGAGCTTAAATAGGATTGTTGAGGGTAATTGACAAATAATGCTTTCTTGATGCTCGCGTACATTTACGGATGCTTGTTTGGCTTATGCTTTTTTATACAATGTGTAGTGCTAAATTTGTTTTTGCAAGACGTGTTAGTAATTATATTCACGAGTTTCTAAATTGTTGATGATTGCAGTTGGGGCGGGTGGGTGTTTGACGTTTACATTCTGACCGTGAATAAGAGATTTATAGCCGCGTAGGTATTTTTGTAAATTAACGTTTTTCCCGATTTTCTTAAAAATTGATGAATTCAAGTTTTTTTTTCAAACTTGAATACAGTTAGAATGAAAGTGGAATGAAAGCTGCAGCCACACATCGGAAAGTATTTCAGCCTATGGCCTGAGTTACCAAGTCTAAACAGATTTAAAGAAGTAACGATTACGTCTATCAGTTTAACTAATTTTGCCCCATTAATAGATTAAATGGTTATTCTCTGATTGGTTACCTTTATAGTTGTTAAATTGTAAGTAATTATGTGTTTTGGTTATTGCAGGTGCCACTGGACTTGACTGAAATACTGAGCTAATGTATTAGATGTCACGATTCGACCCTTTCCTTAATGAATGGATCAATTTGGGTTGTCGTTTACTCTTATCAATCAAATGTGTCTATGAATAAGATAAGAAAAAAAGTCAAAAGAAGGGGTCGATCAGGTTGAAATTCCCCCAAGTGCTTATTGTGTTTTATAGTTTTTATTAAACAAATAAAATTTTTTACCTAACCAAAAACTGTTCATAGGTCAACCCTAATATATGATTTGTGATTTTGCAGAGCTACAAATCTTGAGAAAGACATACAATAGATGACATAACCGAACTTAAGGACGAGGTAAAGTCATCAAAATTTCATATATGATCGTCCTTCTTACTTAAAGCATCATAACTTAACTTACGTAGTATGCGGCTTTCATGTTTCCAACTATAAATCGGTATAACCGACTCATTTTTGGAGAACTATACCAAACCGCTACAACGAAAAACATAAAACCGAAAAAATTTGAAACATGTTCAGTCACACATTTTCTAAAAGATCTTGGAAGAAAATGCTAATCACATTTCTCAAACTCTATAATATATTTGTCATGTACAATTTTTAATAAACTATATACATATTCTATACAATTACTTCAAAAACCATAAAATATACTAAGTAATTACATAAACAAATTTACAAACATTGCTTCTTTGCATAGAAAAACTTTGTATAATATACAATTTTTAAAAACCAATAATTACCAAAACAAAAAGAATGTAAACAATAATTACGAGTCATGCCCGCCCATCGGGCGGGCTTAGCCACTAGTATATATACATTTAAGGAAAAAAAAACTTTCAAAACACACCTTAAACTACCTAAGAGCTCAGGGTACGGTGAGCCGTGGCCAAAACGCCACTCGAAAACGCAGCCAACCACACCCCGACTCGCGTTTTGGGGTATGGGGCCGAGATCCCCAGCCGACGCGGTACGGGAAAACGCGACGCGAAAACGTGAAACGCCGTATCGCGTCTCGCGTTTTCAGATATGGCGTTTTCAGGTTTTTTTTGCGCATGTGAGGAACTCGAATGGTGTTTCTTGTCGTAGGTGTGGAAGAAGGAAGATAAGAAGAGATATTTTGGGTATGTTTTGCAAAATTAGCTGTAAGCTGTATGCCATAAGCTGTAAACATGAACTACTGGCTGTATATTTTTTTCAATAAAAGTGTTTGGTAAATTAGTTATTGACTGTAATTATAAGATGTAAAATGACTTAAAAGACATATTTAAATAGATTATATTATGGTTGAAGGGTATATCAGTAATTTATAGACTTAACAGCTCCTAACAATTTTAAAAGCTTCATCAATCAGCTTTTTTCATTTAGGAGCTACTTGTTTAAAATAAAAGCTTAAAGTTGATGCATCCAAACAGGGCTATTTATTCTGAAAGAGATTATTTTTATAATAAAAAGCTTACAGCTTTACAAAAAGGTTCAAAAAAGCTCCTGCCAAACAGGCCCTTTATTTTGGTGGTCCTCATAAGTTTGTTTCTTGACACATATAGTCCTTATATATTTGATGTTTTTATATATAGCATTGCATTAAACTTATTACATCCTTAGTTATGATATTTATAAAATTTAGATTAAATATAATTGCATGTTATCAATAATCGCATGCAACCGGCCCAACTTCATGGCCCAATCCACTATCCCCTTAGGCCGTTGTTATCAGTATTTATTATATCCACTATCCCTTTTTTTTATATTCGTATCCCCAAACACACTTCTTAGTTTTGTAGAATTAGGGTTTTCGGTTGTAATAAATTACTGGAGGAGATGATTTTCATAAAAATAATATGTTCAAACCAGGACATGTTTTCGGCTAGATCGGGACTCGGGTTAAAGGTTGCTGATTTTAAGGAATTATTGGCTGAAGAATCTTATATTCCTGCTAATGAACAGAGGTTGATTTATAAAGGAGAGACCTTAGAGGATGATCGAACTCTAGAAAGCTATGGTATATATAATTTTATTATTTTTGCTTTTACATATGAAGGATTTGTTACTGTATGATTATTTGCTATGATTAGGGGGTGTTTGTTTAACATAAGCTCCAATTTTCTGGCCGGCTTATTTTTAGACTTGTGGGCTTATATTTATATAAGTCTCAATATAACCCAGAAAATTGAGGCTTAGGTTATATAAGCCGAAATCAAATAAGCTCATAAGCCAACATATAAGCCGAATCAAACACCCCCTTAGCGTCTATATTGATATGGTAGTACTTAAAATCAGTGCATATTTTATGTTATGCGCCATTAACTAGCAGGTATTCCTAATATTGATTGATATGGTAGTTCTTGAATCCTCATACCTCCTTCCTAATCATTCCCGTATCTAGATTTATTTATGCAATTCTTCTTTTCATATATTTTTTTATGTCATGTAGGCCTCAAGGAATATCACGCAATTTACATGGAAGTACCCCATAACCCCTGGGTTACTGTGACCGAAACAATTCCACCTTCCGACACTACTACAGGTAAACCAAACACGTGACACATTCCGATTTCTCAAAACATTCAGCGCTCCATTTTATTACTTGTTTATTCTGATATTTATGGGCTAAATCAATGTTGAATATTATTATTAGGTGATCTTATGGGGAAGATGATTATGATAGACATGATATGTTCAAACGGGAACATGTTTTCGGTTAGATCGAGTGTCGGGTCAAAGGTTGTTGATTTTAAGAAATTATTGGCTGAAATCTCTCGTATTCCTCCTAATGAACAGAGGTTGATTTATAGAGGAAAGACTTTGGAGGATGATCGAACCCTAGATAGCTATGGTATATAATTTAATTATTTTTATTTTTATATATGAAGGATTTGTTACTGATGGATTATTTGCTATAATACGGCTATATTGAAATGGTAGTCCTTAAAAACAGTGCATATTTATGTAATGTTGCCATTAACTAGTAGGTATGCTAATATTGATTATTGATATGGTAGTCCTTAAAATCAGTGCATTCCTAATCATTCCCATATCTAGATTTATGCAATTCTTCTTTTCATTTATTTAGTATATTTTTTTCATGTCATGTAGGCCTCAAGGAATATCACACAATTCACATGGAAGCAGCCCATAACAACCGCCCGACTCGAGGCATGCCAGAGATGAGTCTGCTATTATATCCGGCCATTTCTCAGATGATGCGAACCTTGCTTTCCAGTCCCCAATTAATGAAGCAGGTATACTAACTAATTATATTAATTACTGTCGCTGGTTTCAATTGTTCTTTGATTTTTTCAAGTAATATGAAATTGCAGATTATTGGCCAAAACCCACAACTACGCAGTATGTTTGATTCTAACCCTGAGTTAAGCGACATAAGTCAACATCATGAAGTAGTTCGTTGCCTAACTTCAGCTCAGATGATGCAGGTATACACAACTTGTGGACTGCTCTATATGTTTTTTTTCCCAATATTTTAATCAAAAATTCAAAGTTGTCTTGTAGAATTAATAGCTTTCGGCATTAGTGTATATATTTGT
>BQNB010009989.1:0-85238 GCA_026074375.1 Tanacetum coccineum
GCTAGATTGAAAGCTGATAAAGGAAACTTAAGTGATGATCTTTATTAAGCTAATGGATTACTAATGAGATGTTAAAAAAACTAAATCCTATCTCCTAACTAAAAGAACTAACATGCAACTATAAAATGAATAAGCAACAACAGTTTTAACTGTTGTTGCTGATGTACTTGGCTAAATGCTAAGATGCAAGCTAAACTTAGTATACACTCATAAACTCACTCATTACATGTATTACAATCTACATTAACCAAGCTTGACTCTATACTGCTTTTGAAAATTTCAATTCTAAAACTAATTTCAACTCTAAAACTGTCCTGGTGCTAGGATCAATTTATTAAGCTCAAAACTTAGAATCTCTACAAACTAATTCACAAAACCTGTGTAAAACTTCATAAAGTTGTTAACCTCAACTATGCAAAGTGTTTAAACAAATTTATGTTGACTTTAAAAGTCAAATCACCTAAAACCAAACACTCCTTAAATGAAAGCTGTCAAAACTAAAGTAAACTTAAAATCTATTTAAACACTAAAACTGCTGAAACCTTATATTCACTCTACCTTATACTAACCTATTTAAGCTATTTGAGCTCTAAAAGTCCTAGCTTATTTATGAAATTAAGCTACTTTGTCAGCTAGCTCTTAACACTAAATGACAGAATTTAAAGCTAATTAAGCACTTAAGTAACTCTAACTATAATCAACTTTAAATTTCTGAATATCTAAACTAACTAACACTATATAACAGAATTAAGCACATACAAAGGATTAAGCTTCATAACATAAGCTAAATGTAAATGCTAAAATGAAATTTGGAAGTTGAAACCTGATTTTAAGAAGTCTCAGACACAAGTCACTCTATCTGAATGAGTGACTTAAAAGCTTAAACCTATGGTGGCACCTTGCCTCTAAACCTTGAGCTTAAAAGCTCAATAAGCTAATATTAGCTTATTCTTCCAAATAGCTTCCAAACTTGATTAAACTGAACTCAAGTGATCATGTTTTGATTTAAATTGAACAAAACAAGTAAGTGAATGACTTTTAACAAGTTTTTAACTGAATTTGAGCTTATGAACAAGTATAAGCTCAAAAGAGCTTATGGTAGCTTATTGAGGTAAAAATTCCTTAAAATTGAAATCAAAGAATAAAGAAACTTGAGAACTGAATTTTATTACTCAAAATGGTAAAGTTCAAGCTAAAGGATACAAAGTACAAGTATTTAAAGCTGAATTTGGAAAACTTAAAAGAAAATGCTTAAAAATAAGAAAAATTACAAACTGAAAATCAAAACTAACTAACTCCCCCTAAAATGGACGTCTATACTTCTATTTATAGAGAAAAATGATAAGAGGATGAAAGCTTCAGTTGATGATGAGCTTGTGACATGTTCCAGCCAATTGTGAGCTTCCACGTGGATTTTTAAAAGAAATTAGACCAATGGGATGATGCCACGTAGGATTAGTGAGGTGGAAGGTAATTAATACGAGGTTAATTGAAGTATAAAGGAGCGGGGAAGGGTTTTTTTACAATTAAGCAAGCTGGGTTTTTGTTGAGAAAATGGGCGGGAAAAATCGTTGGAAGGTGGTTAGGGGATTAAGCCGCGCTTGTTATGTTTGAAACTTTGAAGAAATAGCAAAAATGGTCCCTGCGTTTCATTTGCAAATTTGTAGTGTAAAATGACAATGAAAATTGACAGCTTTGGCCCTTGTAGTTGATATTCCCTTTTTCCTTTTGTAAGGCAACTTTAAACTTTTTGCAACTTTGGTCCTTTGTCTTTATTTCAATCAAATAAGCCCTTGAGCTTTGCAAAATTGTCACTATTGGACCTTTGACTTTCAATTTGATCTTCATTTGAATTTCTTTTCTTGTGTCGGGCTGATCCGGCTTTGATTGATTTGGCTTCCCATCTTCACTCTTGTCTTGTCTTCTCCGTTTCTTTGTCGGTTTTGACTGATTTTGCTCACTTTTGTCTTTATTATCCTTTCCTGCACAATAGACACAAAAGCACACATTTTTCTATCCTTTTGGCATTTTCTTGGCTTTTATTTGGCAAAATCCCGGGTAATTTATATATACAATTAAGCATATATCAAAATTCCCCAAACTAAAGGATTGCCGTGTCCTCACGCAATTTTATCAAGTATACACTTTGTAAACTAACAAGTTTCCAAAATGCCCTTGTTTTCACCTTTATTGAATCACCTTTTTCTTAAACAACTCAAGCTTTTTTCTCAACATTTAATCTCATGGAAACACATTAATGGCAATCATTGCAACTTTGCAACTTTTAGGCTCATTGAAATAGGCTACTCCCGATTAATAGAGCACAAAAGAGGAAAATTCGTCATCCTTGACTTTTCACTAGACTAAACAAAGCTAATAAACAAGATCATTGTCAATATAAGTCCAAATGGTTAAGCTCTTATACTTATAACTTGTGAACTTTTCACTCCCAGGAATAAATTAATGATTAAGATGTGTGCACTCTTTTTAACTCAACCATAGATCAACTTATCTTCATAGTTGAAATTCATCTAAGCTTTACAAATAAGCCTTGTGAGCTAAAATGTTAATAACATAGATAAACCTCACCTCAAAGCTAAAAGAGATTAGGAAACAAAACTTATAAATTGATTTGAGAAAATGAACATTCTTTTATTTTCAATATACTATAATTTTTTTTTTTTCAATAGGAATGTTGTTCTTAGTTCGAACCCCTACTTAGGCCTTTCTCCCAAATAGGATATCGCATCAACAACCGGTGTTCTTAGTTCGAACCCCCACTCCGCTACTAACGTTTGTGGGATATCGCGACAACACCTTCTTCCTACAAAGCCTAGAATCCAAAGTCCCTTAGTTGCAATCACCACCTAGGCCGCGCTCCCTAGTGATGAATGCCTACGAACCTTGATTCCACGTACAAGTTTAATCCTTAGTTGCGACCCCACCGAGTCTTTCTCTCAACAGGATACGCCATACGATTAAAAACTACATAATATTTTCTGTTATTCTATTTTTTCGAATGCTCATTGGCACGAAAAATAATGCTTTTCAATTTAAATGCTTCATTTGCATTCTTTTTATAATTATATTTTTGTGAATGGAATATTTTATCACTTTAAAAAATCAACATATCAAATTAAAACCCAAAAATCTTACTTACATAATAGATGAATTATTTTCCCAAAATGTAGGAGGGAAGACTTGATTAGCTTACAGAATTGGTTACTTATAAATTAAAAAGAGCACTTATGATTAAGTGTTTGTTAAGAGCTTGTGAATAAAAAGACACAAATCATTCATATAAGCTTAGTTATCCAAATAAACCTTGCTTAAGCAACTACACTTATAATTAACTACATCATCTCTTGTTCTTTACTTGTTAAAATCCATGCAATAGATTTGTGAAAGCTTAGTCCCACAAAAAGGAAGGTTTAAAGAACTAGCTAGGCATTTCAACGCCGTCAATCAAATTAACTTCCTAATTCCTCACCGAACTATTAACCAAAAAGTGGTGTTTTTTCCCCAAACTAAGCTTCTATTTGCAAGCAAAAATTTTAAAATTTTCCACTTTTTTTCACAAAAAGGATAATTCAAAAAGGTTCAAACAAGGTTGCGTGAATTGCAAGTCAATATCAAAGATATCCTTGCCCAAACTA
This sequence comes from Tanacetum coccineum, assembly GCA_026074375.1. Lineage (NCBI taxonomy): Eukaryota > Viridiplantae > Streptophyta > Magnoliopsida > Asterales > Asteraceae > Tanacetum > Tanacetum coccineum. The sequence continues at coordinate 3,657 of BQNB010009989.1, forward strand.
AACAAACATGTCCCCTCAATTTTTTTAAAAAAAATATTAGGGTCAAAAGGAATCTAAACAAAAATTCTAAGGTCATGCCAAAAGAATAGATGTTAGTTCGATAAAGACAAGGATATGAGATTTCCACTTTATGAAGAGAAGATTGGAGACCATCAATGGAAATTTGCATTCCTTTGTTCTTCCACAATTTTGAACCATGAATCCTCCAAAATCTGAAAACCTAGACAAACAAGCACAAACAACCAACAAGAACGAAAGAGAACAAGCCTCCTCTCATCATTTTCATTGTTAGCTCATAGATCGACTTAAAACGGCTTAGTTTTTGTTAACCGAGTAGCAAGCAATACTCACCCCGAAATTGATTTGTCGCTTGGGGAATGATAATTTGCTTAATAGTACAACAAATTACCCGGGATTTGCCAAAAAAAAAAGCTATTAAATGCCAAAAGAATAGAAAATGTGTGGCTTTTATGTCCAATTGGCAGTAAGGAATGAAAAGGACAAAAAAAGCAAAAACGATCAAAACCAACAAAAAGCATGAAAAAGACAAAGAGTCAAGAGCAAGAGTAAAGAATTCAGCCAGAAATCACAGCCGGATCAGCCCGACTCAGTCAAAGAAAGAAACAAAGAAGTCAAAGACCCAAGATCAAGTCAAAGGGCCATTAGTGACAAGTGTGAAAGGTTTATTTGAAGATTTGAAGATCAAGGGCCAAAGTTGCCAAGAGTTGAAAATGCTTTATAAAGAAGAAAAGAAAAGAAAACAACAACAAGGACTGAATTTGCACAACCTCAAACTCTCTTTATAACTAGAAAATGGCGGATAGAAGACAAGGACCACAAGTGTCAATTCTCCAAACTTTTAAAATAAACCCCGGCTTTCTCGCAACAACCTAACAAACTACAACTGAATTTCCCGCCAAATTTCCCACAACCCAATCTCGAATTTTTCCACACCCCGCTCCCTTTTCTCTTATCAATCTCATTCATACACTCTCCCCAATCAACAACCAACACGTGGCACTTCCCTATTGGCCATGCCACCTCACTAAACCCATCAAACGGCCACAAATCACTCACAAATGATCAACGGATGAGATTTAAAGGAATCCTCTAGAAATCTTTCCCTCTCTTCACCTCTCCTCTATAAATAGAAGGCTAGGACATCATTTTTCTGTTGTTGATTTTAGTTTCAAAATTTTTCCTTTGTAATTTCCCGTTTTAAGCAAATTTTACTTTCAAGTTTTTCTAAAGAGTTTTAAACTCTTGTACTCATTCTTAAGGCATTAATTCAATCAATTAGCAATATTATATTCAGTCCATAACATTTTTTGTTCATTGATTTCATATTCAAGTTTAATTTACAAATAACTTTCAATAAGCTAATTTTACTTATATGGTTTCATAACAGCTCTCAAATTCATTGAAAATTTCTTTTAATCATTCATTAACTCTTATCATGCATTTTTACAACTTGACTATGATTCACTAGAGCTCATTAGTTTCCAATTTGAATTTCATAGAGAAATAAGCTTCTATACACTTATTGAACTAAAGTTCGGTTTAGAGGCAGGTGCCATCTAGGAAACACTGAGGCGTCTAACTCATGATAGATCTATGTGAAGATTCTTCAAAAATAAGGTTTTAATTCTCTCAATTCCAATTAAATTACCTAGTACTTTCATTTAGCTTATTTCATATTTTGCTTCTACTTTCTATATTCCTGTTGCATTTAGTTTAGATAGCTTTTAGTTGTCATTATTCTAAGTTTTCTAAATCTTAAAATTCATTTAGATTTCATATTTACATTTCTGTCATAGCTAGTAGTTTAAAGACCTTATAGAGTAACTAGCTTATTTCTCTTAATAAGCTAGTAGTTTTACTGCTTAAATAGCTTTATTTAGTTAATTTTAATATAAGTAGAAAAAAGCTTTACAAGTTTTAGAGTTAAAAGGTTTTATTGTAAAGTAGTTTGACAGCTTTTATATTTTTTTTTTTTTTTTTTTTTTTTTTTAAGGGAGTGTTCTGGATTAGCTGTATTTTGACTCTTAAAGTCAACTACACTCTATCAAAACTATTCATTAAGTTGAGTTAGCCTTTAATATCAAGTTTAAACATATTTTAAAAGCTATTAAATGATTACAAAAAATTGATCTTAATAGCTTATTTTGCCACCATGGGCATTTCACATCATAAGAAATAGAATTTTAGGATTTTTACAAACAACTTAGAGTTTTAAGTAGATTTGTGTTCACTTAGTGAATTTAGAAAAGTGAGCTTTAAAAATCCTAGCCTACATCTTTGTTTCTTGCACTTTGCACCAGCAGCCAAGTGCATCAGTAAAAGCACACTTCATTTTTAGCATAATTTTTGCATTTTTCACTTTGAAGTTTTTCATTTTCTTGAGAAGTTTTATAAAGCCTTTTACCTAGGTTGATTAGAGTAAGATAGCTTAGCTTATTCCCAAAATCTCAGCACCTAGGGTCCAAAAATAAGTTTTTTTAGTTTACTCTTAAAAAGCTAAAAACAGTTTCATTAGAACTTTGCTATTTTTCAGCTTCATTTTCTCTTTAAATTTGTTCAACACAGGCTAATATTAGTTTAGAATCCTCTAGTATACATCTTAGGCATTATTAAACAACTTTTAGTTTCAGTTTTCATCAAATAATAAGCTCTAAATAAGCAAAAATCAAAAATTCAGTCAAATAGGCACTTTCTGTGACACCATATTTTTCTTATTTTCTAGCTTATTCCTTTGATAAAAGTCCAAAGTGCTTTTGTTAAAGTTGTAGGGAATAAGCTGGTTGCCAACTTTGTAGTTTTGAGTTTTTGCTAAATTTCACTTTTTCATTAAGCAAAATAAGCCAAATTCGTAGGGTTTGTTTTGTACTTTTCTTAAAGTGTGGGGTTACCCGTTTTCTCTATAGTGTAAAATTTCCAAAATTAGCCCGCCTACCCTTATCTTTCCTTTATTTCATTTTCTACCCTGTCTTTTATAAGAAATTAATTAGTTTTAATATTTTAGTTTTTAGTTTTATAAATTTAGGGTTTAGTTTTTAATTGGTCAAATTAGAGTTCAATTGAGTTTTAAAAATTGGGGCTTTTTGTTCTATTGAATTTCTGCACTTAATTAGTTTCTAAAAACTATTTTTCTATATTTTTCCAATTAAATTTGCATTTTCTAGAAATTTAAATAGATTTTAGTGATTACTTTTTCTTAGATAAATCATAAAAAATAGAAAAATAGTTGAAAAATTAAAATTCTTTTTGCATTAATTTTCATTTTAAATCTAGTATTTTTGAAAATAAAAAAAAATTTAGTGTAAATTTTTAGAAAAAGTTATTTTTATATAAATCAATTAAATTTTAGAAAAATCCATAAAAAATTCAAAATACATTAAAAATTCTAATTCTTTTTCCTAAACAATTTTCATTTTTAAATTTTTATTTTTAGGGTATAAAATTCTTAAAAGTCGTGTTTTAGATTTTAAATTTCAGTTTTAGCCCGCATTTAATACATTTTGTGCATTTAATTTTCGTGCTAGTTAATTGTTTTTTCAATTCTTGCTATTACATTTGTAGAGTATTCAACAAATCAAAAGTCTTTCATCATTCTAAGCTCGAATCCGAATTATTCTTAAATTCTCAATCACTTTTCGTTGTAGGGGGTGGGGGGTGCGGTGGGGGACACTACACCAGATAAAGTACTTCCCGGATAAAAATAATACAAATTGTGAATTTATTTTGTGAGATTTCTACCTTATATTTCTCTTGGTTGAGAAGTATTTTGGCAAAGAATTCTTACAAGATTTATTACTATTGGTATATAAATTTGACTACACACCAAATTTTGGCGCCGTTGCCGGGGAATTCGTGAACGATTGTTGAAGAGTATTCGTCGAAGTAGAGTTTTGAAGATCCTTCCATTGGAAGTTATTTTGCTATATTTTTGAAAAATATAAAAAGTTCATTAATTCGATTCCTATCGAATTAAGTAAAAAATATATAAATAAAACATGGTGGATACTTGCTATCCATCTTAAACCATTCCAATCAACAACAAACACAAATCGTGAAGTACTTGTGAGTTACGACGGACCTTTTAATTTACAAACTATAAGTGATTTTAAGGGAAGTGATAGCTATTCTCTAAGCAGTCATATCGGCTCAAAGCTTTTCCCTCATTTGTGCTTATTCTTATCGTGAAGCTTGTAATAAACGGTTACCAAAAATATTTTTGTTTTCATTCTTAATAAATACTAAAAATTGTAAATTTCCCCAAAAATAATCTTCTTAATCTCAAATTTTTCTTTTTCTTATTTTCACTAGTGCATGCGCACTCGCTCTTCCTTGGAATACACATTTCCAAGAAGACGTAATCGTCGACGTTCTCGACAACAACAAGAGGCAATCCCTATTGTTGATAAGTTTCTGATTCAAATGGCCGATGACCGACCGATGGCCGAGCAACTTCAAGCTCCCACCGGGGGGTTTGAAAGTGCTATAGTTGTACCACTCATCAATGCTCAAAATTTTGAACTTAAATCCTCCCTCATTAATCTTGTTCAAAATCGAATTTTTCGAGGAGGTAATGATGAGGAGCCTCATGCTCATATTCGTCATTTTGAGAGCATAACGAATAACCAAAGGTACCCGGATGTACCTAACACCACCATCAAACTTCTTCTCTTTCCATTTTCTCTTGATGGGGTTGCCAAAACGTGGCTTGACAAAGAACCCCCGAATTCTATTCTTACATGGGATGACTTAGTTTCTAAGTTCATAAATTTTTTCTTTCCACCATCAAAGACCACCAATCTTCGGAATGAAATTACGAATTTTCGTCAAATTGCTCAAGAATCTTTCTCCGAAGCTTGAGCGTTTCAGGAACTTCTATGGAAGTGTCCTCACCATGGTTTTCACTCATGCACCAATTAGAACATTATATATTCTTTGAGCTATAATGAATCAGGATTTATTAATTCTGCTGACCGGTGGAAATTTCTTATAAAAGTCAATCCGATAGGGCTACAAATCATAGAGAACAAGCAATGTATATGTTCACGAACGGCCGTGATGCGAGTGAGTACGAATGTTCCTCCCACCTTTTCTACTTCTTCATCATCTACTTTGTGAGTATCAACAAATTGGAAGCCTCGGCATTAGGGTAAGAGACTTTGACCTTTAGGAATGAACTGATGAGATGAAAAACATGATGAAAGACTTTGTGCCTACTCCCGCTCCGATTAAGCGGTGAGGAAGGTGTACCACTTGTTGTAGTAATCATAGTTTTAAATGGTGCCCAAGACTAGAGGAGTGATGAGTACCCGGTTTATCATGATAATTTCCAACAATTTCAACAAACCGCATCGGTTGGTAATTTTGTTCAAAATGGAAATTCCGGGTACCGAACTCCCAACTTGGCAAACCAAATAAGACCACCAGGCTTCAATCAACCTAATCCACAAGCTTCTAGACCTAACCAAGGTTACAATGGGAATCAAGGGTACAATGGGATGAGAAATGTGAACCAAACCAATCAAGTTAACCATGGAGCTAACTCGGGTAATCACAACAAGCTAAGCTTATCAAGTCCGAGTACAATACGCTCCGTTACTTATCAAGGTTTGAGGCCTACACAAAGCGAATGATGCTACTTTGACCAATTTTTTTTTGGCAAAAGTATTTTGTATTGATTTCAAAAGGAACAACAAGATTTTCAAAATGAACAAAGGAACTTTCAAAATATGATGCTTAACATGTTTCAAAAGAAAATGGGGAATAACAATACATCGGGTTCAGGAACCTTACCGAGTAATACGATTCCTAATCCAAGGAATGAATGCAAAGGGATTACCACCCGTAGTGGTGTTGTTCTTGATGGTCCTTTACCTCCTATGCCCCCTCCTTTTGTCAATCCGGACAATGAGAAGGTTAAGGAAACCGAGGTGACAAAGGACCAAGTGTAACCCACAAGAGTCCAACCTCCGGTAGTTCAAATCAAGGAAAAGGTCCAAAACAAAGAAAAAGAACCCATTGTTGAGCCTAGAGTTGTTGTCCAAAAACAATGAAAAAAAACCCATTGTTAACCTAAGAGTTGTTAATGACCTTTTAAGACTTAATAACATTTTGCCTTAAATCCATCAATATTGAAAAGGGACAAGAATCGTGAAAGAGATGATAATCTTAGCATTCAAGTTCATCTATGAAAATCTTCCGTCATCTTCACTTGAGCTTACTTTGCAGATGCCAGTGTCCACATGCCCATAATTGCCTTAAGATCAAAAAGTTGTTAAGTAATAAGAGACAAAATTGATTGAGATAACAAAGACACCAATGAATGCTAATTAGCTCTGCGGGTCATTCTCAAAAAGCTCCCGAAAAGCTTGGTACCCAGGAAACGATATCTCATTCCTTGTGATTTTGGGGAGTTTGAAAATCACTTTGTGCACTAGCGGATCTAGGTGCAAGAATCAAAATCTCATGCCCTTGACTATTGGGAAAAAACATTGGACTCTCCCTTCGCCGACTTACAAGTGACTAGAATGGTTCGTAGATATTAAGCTTGAACCGAACAATTACTTACTAAGACCCCCATTGGGAATAAGCCGAAACTTGTTCGTTAAAGGTCAGAAAATTCTATTTCTTCCCTTCCCCTCGGTCGAGTTTGTGATAATTGATTTGTTGCGGAACCCCCCGGTTCCATTGATGTCTAGTGAAAAAGGCCAGTTTTGAGACACAGCTCATGCCTTAATTGATGTTTATGAGGGGGAGATCATCTAGACATGATGACAATCTTTGATACTAAAGTGTGGTGATACTCCCACGATTTCTTATGATAATTTTGAATCCGTGAAACGAATTGACTTTATTGATGCAACTTGTGCGAAGTATGCTCCAAAAGTCTTAGACTTTACCGAGAGTGGTGATTCCACTTCTATCATTTCGGATCCTCCTTCTTTCCACATCCTTTTTGAAGGGAGTGATATGATTCTTGAGGAAGAAATAGAAGAGTATATAAAAACATGATGAATCCTTTAAACATGGATCTTAAATATGAATTTAGTGGAGATGAGGGGAGGGTGATGGTAAACTAACTTTGGAAAAATTGCTTGAAGTTTTAAATGATGATCCTTTTTCACCAATCACTCCTCTTGAGTTCAAAAAGGAAATTAAAAATGTTGAATCGGTCAAAACATCAATAGAGGAACCACCCGAGCTTGAACTCAAAGAGTTGCCTTCTCATCTTGAATTAGCCTTTTTCTTGAAAATGGATGAATAAACTACCCGTCATAATTTCAAAAAGACTTAAAAGATGATGAGAAGGAATAAACTTATTGAATTGTTCTTAAGGCTCACAAAATTGTCTACTTGGAAAATCTCTGACAATAAGGTATGATCCAAAGTTTTGTACACACAAAAATTTTAATGGAGGTATGATTACAAATCGTGGTTTCAATGCAAAGAATGGACAACCCTAAAATACCATGAGGTTTTTATTAAGAAAGAAGGTCCATCAAGCTTCTTGAAGGCCAGGCCTTGATTTACCCCCATATCGGATAAGCCCCCCATTGGTATCCCGTTCAATTGCTTGCCTAAAAAAAAAGGGGAATGACGAGGAGATGAATGATGACAAAGAACTCAATCCAACCCGACTTGTTACGCAAGGTTGGAGAGTTTGCATTGATATATAGGAAGTTGAATGTATGCCACAAAAGATAGGATCACATCCATTTCTCCCTTACCTTTAAGGATCAAATGCTATGAAAGGTTAGCTGGGAATGAGTTCAATTGCATCTTAATGTATTTTTACCCCTTCCCGGGAACTTAGTTCAAATCCCAATAGACCCACAGAGACCAAGAAAAAGACCACCTTTTTACTTTCCTCATGGGACCTTATCCTACAAAAGAATGCTTTTGGCCTTTGTAAAGCAAACCGGGGACTTTTCAAAGGTTTCATGACGGCCATATTTCCATGACATGATAGAAGAAAACCATGGAGGTTTTTCGATGGATTTACTTTTCGGTTGTTCTTTGTGGATAATTTTTCAAAGTGCCTTGATAATCTTGATAAAATGCTTAATCCGATGTGAAGAAAACAAATCTTGTGCTTAATATGGGAAAAATGCCATTTCATGGTAAAGATGGAATAGTTTTTTTGGGACATAAAAATTTCTAAAAGCGGTTTTGAGAAGTTGCTAGGTCAAAGTAGAAGTGGAAGCTAAATTACCTATACCCGACACGGAAAAAGGAGTTCGAAATTTTGTTAGGTCCATGTGGGTATTTATCATCAAGGTTCATACAAGACTTTTTCAAAAATTTCAAACCCATGGACACATCATATTGGAAAACGAAACTCCCGATTTTAGTTGTTGGGATATGGGGTATAGGTTTTTTGTGTATTTTGGTGTTGTTTTGTTGTGAGTTTCTTTTGGATTGTGGGGTAATTTTTTTGTGTTATTTGAGTGTTTGTGTGGGTTGGGTGGTTGATTTTTTTGGTGTTGTTGGGGGGTGTTATGGGAATTTTTTGGTTTTTTATTTGTTTTTGGCTGGGTTTTGGGGGGTTTTTGTGGGGATGGTGGGAGGGGGTATTTTTTTTTTATCTTTTGTGTTTTGGTGGTGTTTGTTTTTTTTTTTTTTGTGCTTTTTTTTTAGTTATTTATTTATGGGTTGGGGTAGTTGTTTTTTTTATTGGTATTGGTTTTTTGGTTTTGGAGATGTGTTATTGGGTTTTTTAGGTTGGGGTTTTTATTTTGGTTTTGTGGGGTGTGTGGTGTTCTTTTTTTTTTTGAGTGTTGTTTGGTGGGTTTTTTTGTGTGGGGTGTTTGGTGGTTTTTGTTGGTTTTTTGGATGGTTGGGGAATGTTGGTGTTATTTTTGTTATTTTTGGTATTTTTTGGTGGGGTTTGTTTTTGTGTTGGGGGGTGTGTGGGTTTTTTGTTTTGGTTTTTTGGGTATTGGGATGGTTGGGTGGGTGTGTGTAGTTTTGTTATTGGTTGTTTTGGGGTTTGTGTGTTAATAGGGGTGTGTATGTGGGGGGGTGGGGGTTTAGTTTGTTATTTGATGATTCCTATTTGGGTGTTTGATATTGGGTTTTTGGGGTATATGGTATATTTTGTAATGTATTATGTAGGTTTGGTGAGTAGTATGTAGGTTAGTTAGGTGGGGGTTAAATGGGTTATTTGTTTTTTGTTGGTGTTAGTGGGATGTATGTTGGGGGGGTGGTATTTTGTGTTTGATTTGTGGTTATTGGTATTTAGGTTTTGTTGTTTTGGTTGGGTTTTTTATGTTAGGTTTGGTTGTGTGATGATAATTAGTTTGGTTTTTTTGATTTTGGTGGGGGAAAGGATTTTGTGGTTAGTGAGGAGGTGGGGGTGTGGTGTGTTTTTGGTTATAATGGGGTGGGGGTGGTTGTGTTGTGTTAATGGTTGTGTTGTTTTGTGTTGTGTTGATGATTTTTTTTGGTTAGTGGAGTATTATTTTTATTGGATTTTTTGTGGTGGGGGGTTTGTTCTGGTTTATTTGTATGATGTGGGCCTTTTAAATATGTTGTTTTAAGTGGTTTAGTTGTTTTTTTTTTGGTGTTGGGGTGGGGGGGTGGGGGTTGGGTTGGGTTGGTGGGGTATTGGTGGGTTTTTTTGGGTTGTTATTTGGAATTTTTGGTATATGGTGTAGTATGTATTAAAGGTGTTGGTGTGAGTTGAGGGGTAATGATATATATAGCACTCCTATATAAAATAGATAGTTAAGGTGGAAAAAGAGTGTATAAGTTATATTTAAAATGGGAGGGTGTTTTGTATGGTATTTTAAGGGATATAGTTGTATATAGAAATGTGTTGGTGTAGATTGAGGTAGAGGTTTTGTTGGGAGTTATGTAAAGTATGTGAATAAAGTGTGGGTGGGGTGTGTTATGGGATATATTGTTGTGGGTTGGTTTGTTAAGATGTGTGTAGGTGATGATTAATTAGGGGATGGGGGGGTTGGGATGTATGTGTGTGTGGATTTTTATGAGATGAAGGTAGGTTATGGGTTGTATGTTGTTAGATGGAGAGGGTAATATTGTATTGTTTGGGGGTATATTGTTTTAATTGTGGTTAGTTATTAGTTTTGGGGGGCTCCTTTTTTTTGTGGGGTTTGATGTGTTTGTTTTTGGTTGTGGGGATGGTATTTGTGGTGTAGTTTTTGGTGTTTTGGGTGGTGGGTGGTGGTTGAGTGTGGTTGTTGCGGGGTTTTTTGGTGTTTTTTTTGGGTGTTTTTAGTTGAGTGTTATTTGTTGTTTTTGTGTGTTTTGGTTGTTGGTTTGGTGGGGGTGGAGTTTGTCCCTTTTCGGATGAGTTGTAAACAAGCTTTAATGATCATAAAGAAGTTGATTGAATCACTAATACTTGTTTTGTGCCTAATTTTGGATTATGATTTTGAATAATGTGTGATGCTAGTGACTTTGCTCTTAGGAGCCGTTCTAGGTCAAGAAATGATATCACTTCATCAATATTCACTATGCGAGTAAGACTATGACCGGGGCTCAACTTCATTATACTACAACCGAAAAGGAAATGCTAGCTGTAGTATATGCCTTGGAGAAGTTTCGACCCTATCTAGTCTTATCGAAGACCATAGTGTATACGGATCATTCCGTCTATTAAGTAACATAATTCTAATGCAAGATGTAATCAGAAGGTTACTTAGGGGATCTCTTACACCAAAGAGTTCAATCTGAAATAAGGGACAAAAAAGGAGCTGAAGAATAGCCTCGATCACCTTTCTAGACTTGATAAATCCTCACAAGAATGAACTGAAAACAAAAATAATCAAACTCTTTTCACTTTAGAGTCCACCATGGAAAGTTAGAAGAGGTCAAAAGAGAATTTAATGAGAATGATATGTGTTTTTAATGAGAATGAAAATTGTTGTTGAAAAATAATGTGCTGTAACAATGTGAATTGTCTTAGTGGAATAATACCACGCCAATTGGTTTCGCCGACTAGACGAACTACCATGCGAGGAAATTTTGTTAAAAAAGGAATGAGTTCTCAACAAAAGAGAAAGTTTTTCAAAGATGCTAAACATTACTATTGGGATGACCCATACTTATTTAAAATTTGTGCGGACCAAGTCATTAGAAGATGTGTTTTTGGCAAAGAGGCTAATGAGATTCTCATGGCTTGTCACAATAAACGTACCTACGTAGGCATCATATTGCCATATTACCCGATCGAAAAGTCTTTGACCCAAACGGGATTCTTTGTGGCCCACACATTTTATAAACGAAGCTTTCATCCAACTTGGTTAAACATTGTGATGCTTTCAAAGACAAGGCAAAATCTCTCAAGTAGGTATTGATGATGGCCACAGAATGCAATACAAGGTTTTGTAGATATCTATGATTTGTGGGGGAATGAATTTCATGTGGTCCATTTCATCTAGTAGGGAAATAAGTACATCTTAGTTGCGGTGGACTATTTGTCCAAATGGGTGGAAGCTAAGGCTTTAACCCATACTTAATGATGCTCGTAGTTTTTTTAAGTTCCTTGAAAAGTCTTTTTGCTAGATTTGGAACCCCCTCGAGCTATAATAGATGATGAGAGTCACACATTTTTTGGTAATGACCATTTTGGCAAAGGTCATAACAAAGTATGGTGGTGACACCATGCGTCATTTCGACTCCTTACCACCCACAAACGAGTGGTCAAGTTGAGGTTTCAAATAGGGGAATTAAAAGGATTTTAGAAAGAAACCATAGTGTGGAGATAGAGCTTCTGGTAGTAAAAATCGACGATGCTCTTATGGGCTTTCCGAACCCGCCTACAAACACCTTATCGATGTACTCCATATCGTTGTAGGTTTACGGAAAAGCTTGCCATCTTCCCTATTGATGTTTGGAACATAAAGATTTTTTGTACCTCTTAAAGCAAACTAAGTTTAGACCTTAATCTTGCGGGTAAAAATAGAAAGTCACAAATCAATGAGCTTAACGAATTAAGGGATGAAGCTTATGAGAATTCTTTGCTTTATAAGGAAAAAACAAAAGGCTCCATATCAATAGAGTTAAAAAACCGAGTTTTTAATGTTGGGGATCAAGTGCTTCTTTTTAACTCAAGGCTAAAGATTTTCTCGAGGAAGCTTAAATCTCGATGGTCGGGAACCATTTTAAACCGATTGCTAAAGTTTTACCCAAATGGAACAATTTGAACTTTCACAAAGGATGTCCAAATTTTAAAGTCAATGGTCATAGGGTGAAACACTATTTTGGAGAGGATGTACCTAATGTGATTATCCCGGATGTTAAGACCGACCCACCATGATAACCTAGTTGGGGGAAATGAGTCAAGCTAGGGGACTCTATAATAAACAAGCGCTTCGTGGGAGGCACCCCATGCTTATCCTTTTTTAACTCGCTTTTCTATTTTTTTTTCTTTGCTTCCCCAAGGACAAATCAATTCGGGGTCGAGTATAGCTTGTACTTGGTGATAATAAAAAAAAGAACTAAGTGCATTTTAAGTCGTTTATGAGCTAACAATGAAAAAAGATGTAGAGGAGCCTGTTTCTTTTTCGTTCTTGTTGGTTGTTTGTGCTTGTTTGTCTAGGTTTATCCCATTTGGTGAATTCAATGGTTCAAAAATTGTGGAAAGAAACAAAGCAAAGCCCACAATTTCCATATGATGGGTCTTCAATCTTCTCTTAATAAAGTGGGAAATCTCATATCCTTGTCTTTATCGAACTAACATCTATTCTTTATGGGGCGATCACGTTTAGAATTTTTTAAAACATTGAGGATAATGTTTCATTTTAGTTTGGGGAAGATATCTCGATATTTACTTTTTTGCCACTTCACCTCTAAGCCCAGTTAGAACCTTTTTAATTACCTGTTATGTGAAAAAGTGGAAATTTTAAAAATTTTTATGCTTGCAATAGAAGCTTAGTTGTTTATGGGAAAAAACACCACTTATTTTGGTAATAAGCCGTTATGGTGAGAAATATGAGTTTAATTATGACCATGACCGGTAAAAAATGCCACTAGCTAAGTCTTTAAACCTACCTTTTGTGGGGCTAAGCTTTCACAATATCCTATTGCATTGGATTTTAAAAAAAATGTGAAGAACAAGAGATTATGTAGTTAAATATAAGTGTATTTTGTTTTAAGCAAGGTTTATTGAAAAACCTAAAGCTTATATGAATGATTAGTGTCCTTTTTACTCCCACAAGCTCATAAAACGCACCTAATCATGTACGTGCGTTCTTTTTAATTAACTAAAGTCAACCAATGTCTTTAAACAAGTCTTACATTTTGGAAAGTAAATTCCATCTATTATGTAAGTAAAGATTTTTGGTTTCAAATTAATAAGTTGATTTTTCTAAAGTGAAATTTAGTCCATTCACCAAAAAATTATTATAAAAATAATGCCATGAAGCATTTCTAATGCAAAAGCATTTTTTTCGTGCCAATGAGATCCATTCGCAAAAAAAAAAATAATAAAAGCTATATATAGTTTTTAATCGTTGGCGTATCCATTTAGATAGTGAGACCTCTGATGGTACGCAACACTACGTATTAAGACTATAAGTACTGGAATCAAGTTCATCAGCAATCATCACGAGGGAGCGCGGCCAAGGTGGTGAAAGCAACTAAGGACTTTGATTCTAGGCCTTTGTTAGGAAAGAAGGTGTTGTCGCGATATCCCACAAACGTTAGCCGCGGAGAGGGGGTTGAACTAAGAACACCAGTTGTTTGATGCGAAATCTTATTTGGAGAAAAGGACCTAAGTAGGGGTTCTCAGTCTAATAAACGACATACGCTATTGCAAAAAAAAAAATTAAGTATATTGAAAATAAAAGAATGTTTAAAATTTCAATTTCTAAAAATCAAGTTTAAAAATTTGGTTTCCAATTTCTATTAAGCTTGAGATGAGGTTTATCTATGTTAAATACATTTAAGCATCACAAGGCTTAAGTGTAAAGCATTAGAGGATTTAACAATAAAGATAAATTGATCCAATGTTGAGATTGAAAAGAGTGCACACATCCTAATCATTAATTTATTCTTGGGAGTGAAAAGCTCACAAGATTTTAAGTATCAAGAGCTTAACCATTTGAACTTAAGATTGACAATGATTTTTTAAATAGCTTTGTTTAGTCTAGTGAAAAGTCAGGGGAAGACAATTTTTCCATCTTTTGGCTCTATTAATCTAGGGAAGTAAAGCCTATTACAAATGAGCCTAAAGAGTTGCAAAATTGCAATGCTTGCCATTAATGTGTTTCCATGAGATAAAATATTGAGAAAAAGCATAAGAATTGTTTAAAAAGGTGGATTCATAAAAGGAGAAACAAGGGCCTTTTTGGAAACTTGTTAGTTTACAAATGAAGCACTTTAAAAAATTGACGGTGGAGACACGGCAATCCATTAGTTTGGGGAATTTTTTGAATAAGTGTTAAATTGATATCATAAAATACCCCAGGATATCCGCCAATAAAAGCCCAAAAAAATCCAAAAGATTGGAAAGATGTGTGCTTATTGTTGTCTCAATGTTGCAGGAAAGGATATCAAAGTCAAAAACGAGCAAAAACGAGCAAAAACCGACAAGAAATGAAGAGACAAGTACAAGAGAGAGATTTGAAGCCAAAATCAAAGCCCATTTCTTGTTTACAAAACTTCAAGGGCCAGAACTGTCAAATCTCAAACTCATTCTATACTACATTTGTGGAAAAGAAACAGAGGGACTTGTTGTGCAAATATCCCAAACTTTTAAAACACAAGCGCGGTTTAAAAAAACGTTTTACTCAACTAAACCGTGCTTTATATTGGATTTTTTTTCCTCCATTATTCTTTTTTCTTTTTTTCCTCCCGCCAAAAACACCCAACAATCCCAAACTTCCCCAAAACTCCTGTCTCCTTCATTTCCCAACTACAAACCCACCCCTCGTATTTACAATCTCCACTCATTCTATGACGTGGCACTTCCTATTGGTCCTAACACCTCAAATTACAATCAAACGGCTAAAATTCAAGTTTAAATTGATCAAAGGTCTAGAACTGTTTGAAGTTCTCAACCTCGTCTTCACCCTCATCTATAAAATATGAAGAATGTTTATATCAGATTAGACATTTTTTTTTTAGAGATAATTAGTTAATAAGTTTTCTTTTGTAATTTTCTCTTTCTTAGCTTACTGTACTGTTTCACACTTTTCCAAATTATTTTTTAAACTTTCAAAGTTAGTTGTACCTTCTGTTTTCTTATCTTGTACTATTTTTCCTAAATCAATAAAACTAATTGAGTTGTTTTCGTTTTCAAGTTTACAAGTAATAAGCAAGTTTTAGTTAATAAGCTTGAAATAAGCTCATTTTAGCTTATTCTGTTTTCTTTAGTTCTCAAGTTGTTCAAAAGTTGTTAAAAGGCATTCTAAAACAGTATTATGTCACTTTATGTCAATATGACCAATAACAATTCAGTTTTGATTCAAATTTGAATAAATAAGGAGTTACGTAAGCTCATTTAGCTAATTGAGCTTAAAGCTCAGGTTTATAGAGCAAGTGCCATAAATGGTTTGAAGATTAAAGCCACTCCACGTTCAACAAGAGTGGCTAAGTTCAGAGACTAAACAATTCAAAGGTTTAAGCATCATGTTTTTTAATTTTATCAACATAAAGGCTTATTCATTAGCATATTTTGCATTGTCTTTTGTGTGCTTAAACATGTTTCCAAATTTTGTTTAGTTTAGTTTTAGGTATTACAAATATTTTAAGCTGATAATAGCTAGAATTCATTGAAATTCATATTTAAGATTATGTCCCTTTAGGAAAGGTTAAGCTAAGCTGAGTAACTAGCTTTATTCTTTTTAATAAGCTGTAAGATATTAAGAGTTTAAATAGCTAATTAGTTAGTTAAAGTTAAGTAAATAAAAAGGTTTTAGGCAGATTTTAGTTTTTAAAAATAGATTTTAAGTAAAACTAAAGATGGTATAATTTATTAAGTAGTTTTATTTTGGTTTTGGATAGGGTAGATTTGACTGTTAAAGTCAACAGGATTTTGTCAAAACATTTTAAATAGTTTAGATTTTCAAAGTGTTTAAGTTTTAAATAGGTTTTAAAAGTTAGTTTGTAGATTTTCAAAGTTTAGAGCTTAAGAAGCTTTTGTCAGCACCAGGACAGTTTAAAATTCAAGTAAATTTTGTAGATTAGTGTCTCACAGCATTTTTAGAGTTCAATTATGGTTAATGAAGGCCTAGAAACATATAGCTAGTTAGTTTAAGAGAGTTTTAAAAATTAGAAATTTTGGCCTGCATTTGAGCTTGTGTCAAATACATCAGCATAAGTAGTAGTAACTCAGTTACTACTGCTTGATGCTCTTAATTTTCTAGCTACTTTTTAGTACTTGTAATTAGGTGATAAGCACTTAGCTATAGGAACCTTAATAGTACTCCATTAGCTCAACATAAGTCATCTTTTAAGTTTCCTTTTTAAGCTTTTAGTCTAGCTTAATTGTTCTTGCAAAAGTGGTATAGCGGTAGCTGAGATTACTAGCTTATTTCTTTTTGATTTCTATTTTCTAGTTGTTCATTTCCAAAATCCTTTTATCTAGATTTCCTCTATAATTATAGAATAGCTTATTTTCAAAATTTCAATCTCTAGGATTTAGTTTTAAGCTAGTTAGCTTATTAGGATTTTGTCGCCTTAATATCAGTGAATAAGCCTGAACTTTCACTTTTTAATAGCAAATTTCTTGTTATTATTGTTTACTTGTAGCTTAATTCTTTTTAGAAACCCCTAGTACACATTATAAGCTTTTTATAGCTTCTTTTGGTTTTTACTTTCATTGAGTAATAAGCTAGATATAAGCCAAAGTTTAAAAAAGTTAGAATTTACAAAAGAAAAAAAAACCTTAGTTTCTTAATTCGGTCCATTTTTTAGAAGCTAATTTTCTAGCTTATTAAGTAGTTAAAAGTTCAAAGTGCTTTTGTTAAAGTTGTAGTAGATAAGCTCAAGTCCAACTTTGCTGTTTTAAGTTTTAGCTTATTTTCACTTTTGCAATAAGCTCAAAATTGTTTAAGTCAATATGTCTGTTTGTACTTTATTTCATTAGTTTTATGTTTGTTTGTTTTAACTATAGGAAAATTTTGATATATACCCTCCCCCGCCAACCCATTACTTCATCAATAGCAATTCAAACCCCTGTCTTTTAGGTTTAATAAAATAGTTTTTATATTTTTAAAATTAGTTTAATAAAATTAGGTTTTAGGTTTTAAAAAGCAAAAATAGGGTTCAATTGCTTAGTAAAAATTGGGCATTTTTATACCATTGGATTTCTGCACATCTTTTAAGTAAGTTTAAAATCATTTTTCTTTTATTTTTTTCTCCCAATTGAATAAGTATTTTATATTTATTTATTTTCCTAGAAATTAAAATAGGTTTTAGTAATTATTCTTTTTTTCTTTAGAAAGTCATAAGAAAAATAGAAAAATAGTGGAAAAACTAATTCTTTTTGTAATAATTTTCTTTTTTCATTCTAGAATTTTTGAAAACTAAAAAATAGATTTTTTAGTGTTAATTTTAGAAAAGTTTTATTTTTAGTAATTCACTTTTCTTTAAAAAAATCATATAAAATTCAAAAATAGTTAAAAAATTCTAATTCTTTTTCCTAAAATTTTCTTTTTAAATTTGTGGTTTTTAAGTATTAAATTTGTTAAAAGTAGTACTTTAGATTTTAAATTCTAGTTTTAGCTCACATTTTTAGCTCACGTTTGTTAAATTTTTCATATTAGTTAAACAATTTTAATTCTTTAATCGTTTTTATAGTTTAATTGAGCTATTATAATCGTAGTGTAATTCAAAATTCAAAAATCATTTATCCATTCTTGACTTGAATCCGAATTATTCCCGAATCTCAATTCACATCACGACTTGTTGGGATCCACCCGAAGAAGAAAATACTTCCCGGTTAAAGATATACGTATTGTGTTTTCTTTAGTGAGATTTTATCCTTTTATTTCTCTTGTTTGAGAAGTAATTTGGAAAGAATTGTCACGGGATTTATACTATACCTATATAAATTTGACTAGTGCTTACACACGTTACCAATAGGCTTCAACCATTTAGTGCCACACAACGTAAGAACACATCCTCATTCGCGAAGAACAAAAACAGGGGTGGGGGGGGTGTTCTGTGAATTTGGGAAGATGAGTAGACTTAGTATCCTCTGAATATGATAGATTTACAGTACCTGGAGTTGGTGTGCCTTCAACTAGATGTTCAGAGTGAGGACCAGACTGTTACTTTAAGGAGCTTGAAGGAGCTTCTCGAGTGTTAGTCATCTTTCAAGCAGATGACTGCGGATCAGTAGGTTGAGGGGGGGGGGGTGGGGGGCGATGTGTTGGGACCGGGGATATCAGAAGAATCCACATAAGCAACAGAGGCAAGTATTCTCTTCTAACTTGTATTATGAATCAGGAATAGGAGGAGGTCTTGATCGTCACGACGTCACTTGCGTGACTATGGCTCATTTCAGCAAAGGAACTCGTCCTCGTGCGCATTCTATAGATTCCTCAAGAGCTTCATAGAGTACGACATGTTCTGGAAATGATTTGTAAGAACTAGTTTCAAACATCCGTTGGTGAAGCATTTCTTTAATATCAGCTTCGAGCAGATCTATGAAGCGGTCTCGAAGCGGAGCTTGAAGAGCTACTTGTACAGCCTCTTTCACAGTTTCACGGACAGTTTCATCGATCTTATGAGGTAGATCTCTAAGCTCCAATGTGAAAACCCTAGATCCAAGATTCTTAGTTGTGTTGTCAAGATTCTTGCTCTTCTGCTCTAAATCAGATAATTTCATTTCAAGTGTTATGACATGCGCAGCTAACTCTGAATCTATTGTGCTTTGTTGTTGTAGTGGAGGTCGAAGTGGAAAGGTTGTTGTTGTAGTTGTCGTTGTAGCTGTAGAGATTGGTGCTTGAGTGGTAGAGGATACAGGTTTAGGAGATGAGAGATCAATAATCGGTGTGGATAGTGGTGGAATTGAGGAAGATGCCTGATAAATTGGATCAGTGGCCATTGAGACCACTTCTGATTCCACATTAAGTTTCTCTGGCTCATCTTCAGTTGCTTTGTCATTAATGAACTGATCCCCAATAGTAAATGCATCATCCAGATTCTTCATTGAAGAGAGAGTCCCGTGAGCTAGTGGATCCTCTATGATGACATGTTCATCAGCTAGAAATTTTAGGCTTTCATGAACTTTGGGGTACACATTAGCCATAAACTCATCGTGCATGGGCTCAGGGTTTGGTCCAGCAAGAGCCTCACGGCTTTCTCCAGGGTCTGGTCCAGCCTGGTCTTCGTCTATCTTGTTATCATTAGGTGGGGGTCGAAACTCGGGTGTTTTACCAAGGTCTGATCCAACATGGCCTTCGTCAATCTTAGCTGTCTTGTCTTCTAGATTTACCACCTCAGTCACATCATCACCTTGTTCATCACCAATCTGCAGTATTTTAGTATCACCTCCACTGTTTGTCCTGTCTGTATCTGCACCTATTTCAGCATCTTCAGGAGATGGAGACTCATGAACAATATTGGCAGAAGTGTATTCCTGTGGCTGTGCAGAGGGTCTAGTTGATGCCTCTTTAGTAGCTGGAGTCCGCTTTTGGAATATAAATTGGTTCATGGTGCTTCTCCTTTTTGGTGCGTTTAGAGCCAATAGTGATTGTGCAGCTTGTTCATCAGTTGCATGGTTATCCCTTGCCTTCACACAGGGAGTGGTCTGGTACCTCGGCTACCAGATTCCTCCGGATAGCCACACCTCCAACATGTTCCTTGACTTTGTGCCTAAAACGATCTAAGGCTCATCTGATAGCACGCTCAAACATCATATACTTTCTTCACCTTCAACTCTTGATGTACGGGACTCAGGGTTCAGTGTTAGGTTGTAGTAGTTCATCTTCATCAATGAGTTGGAGAGAAGGCTTTCCCTTGCGAAGTTTCTACACTTTACCTCTTTTTGGTGGTTTTGCAGAAGAAGGCTTTAAGGGTTTTTCCTTGGTTACCTTAGGTTTCGGTGCAGGTGCTGGTTTGCTTGATTTCTCTTTAGCAGGCTTCGGTTTGGGTTGCTTGGCAGTTGCAGGTTTCATCTTTTCTGCCTTTTCAGCTGTAATTTTTCGATCATGCTTTGCAACCATTTCCAAATAAGCATTGTAGTATGGTGCATTCCCGATATTGTTCGAGATCAGCTCGTTAGGAATTGGCATTCCAAAGACTTCATCTTCTTCGCCTTTTGGAAAGAATTTGAGATTACCAAGTCTGAGATCTTCTTCAGCAAGGTGAAACGGAGATGCTGATCTTTGGTGAATATATGAGTTCTTCCCAAATGACAGATAATAAGCTTCGTGAACCGACAATAAGGAATAACGTGAGCCTTGTCTTTCCTGCCCTTCTTAGTGGGACTGCCCAGATTGGCCTTGTCAGTAAGAAAAGTCTGAATAGCTTGTACAAATTCTTCCCACATAAGTTCAGCATAGTCAAATTTAAACTTGTGATTATACCCCAAAGCATCTGAAGAACTGGGTATCTGGGCCTATCATGTCCAGAAGTCTTGCTTGTGAGACATTGGTTTATCATAGACAATATTGCTCTTCAGGGCTAATATAGGTTATTCACCGCCATTCTTGACACAAAGTGAATTACCTCTGTATACCCCAGCTCATTCACAAAGTCCATAATTGCATCACCCGGCGAAGGTGACACAAACTGGTGAGCTTGATCAATGGGTGTTATCTCTAAAGCTTCCCTTAGAAGATTAGCATCCAATATGAATCGGGTTTCATCCAGCTAAAAACTATAAGCTCCTATCTTTGCCTCATATGTAAGTGTGTTCCAAAATTGTTGGATGTAGATAGCTAGAACGGAAGTGTTGTCGACTTGTGTTTTTTAAAGGGCGTCTCTAAGTGTGTCTTTGGTAAGATCGAACCATTGCTCATCTAGTTGACAGCTGTAACTACCGGTGTTTTTGACATATCGAACAGTGTCCCAAAACTGCTAAATATAGATCAATGGAATTGTCGAGGAAGCAGTGAAGGCTCTGAAGAAATTGGTGTGCTTTAGAATATCCACATCAATCTTGTAGATTGGATTGCTCTGTGACTTTTCTACATCCAAATAGCAGTTGCTTTTTCCTACAGGCACACATCTGCTGCGAGGCATGATCTGATTATCAGTACGAGTGGGTGGTGCCATAGCAGGTGCTTGTTCTGCAAGAGCATTAACATTAACATCAACCATTGTATCAGCACAATCACATCCACAGAAAGGCATACATATAGAACGGAGATGTTAGATGTGAGCAAGTGCTCAGGAGTTAATCAGTTATGGACTAAATCCTAGAAAAGGACACTAAGATCATATTAAAGTGTTGATCAATAGATTTGGTCAACTCTTGAGTCAACGAAAGTTAACTCATGGAAGAGAAGACAAAACGCAATGACCAAAACACAATGATCAAATCGCAATTGACAAGAAATACTAGACAAAACGCAGAGGTAATAGGCAAAACGCAATAGGACAAACCGCAGGCAACAAAACGCAAGATACAAAACGCAGACAGTCAGCAAAACGCAATTACACACAAGACGCAGACATCAACCAAGCAAAACGCAGTCCATCAAAACGCAATGAATATTTTATAAAAATAATCAAAACGCAGACACTTCAAAACGCAAGAGACAAGTCGCAGTCAGACAAAACGCAATCCGTCAAAACGCAAGGTATATTATATTCAAAATATACAAAACGCAATCATTTTTAATTTTTTTTCGAAATGAGGGTTTTAATATTTTAATATTTTAATGGTCTTCTTAGTAAAACGCAATGACTGCGTTTTGACCTGTGATTAATCTATTATATTCAAAACGCAAAGGAATATGAATAGACAAAACGCAATCTAGAATCACAAGCAAAACGCAATCAAGAACATTATAACAAAACGCAACCAAGAACCATAAAGCAAAACGCAACCAAGAACACAAACAAAACGCAATCAAGAACATTCAAATACGCAAATTCTAAGTTCACTAACTAGGCATTCCAAGGCATAACCCAATCATGATTTACATTCTATAGAACTCACTAACCACTTTAACAACAATAAATGGTCACCACACATATCAAACGATCAAAACCTAAACCGCATCCAAGAAACATTTGAATGCGCAGATTCTAACTTACAAATCAAGGTATCCACAGCATAGTTAGATCATTATATACATTCAATGATACTTACTAACTAATATACCAACAACAAACATCACCACAAACATCACACGATCACATGTTTGACTTAAAACGTCAACTTATTGCACGAAAATCACACTGACCATAAATTGGCTATTGGGGAAACAAATAAGACATTAACTAAGCATCATGAATGTAGACTAATGCTAACCCAACAAACAAAACTTAATTAGAAACACTAACCAAGATTTTGATGGTGATTTAGAACGAAAATCTACAAAATAAGTGATTTAATAAGATTTAGGCCATGAATTAACAGATAAAGCATGAGAGGATGACAAAGAATGATATCTAGACATTACCTTAAGCACGAAATCCACACAGATGGATACAGTCAGCAAATCACAAAGGTTAGTTTGGGTGAGAGAAAAAAGACTTGACTAGTTTTGGAGATGTTGACGAGTCAAAACGCAAAGGGCCTTTATATACCTAGGTCAAACTTTAGAATATGCAGATTTGGTCCCTCATTTTCTACATTCTTCTCCATTTAAGACATAAGTATTACTAAGGGGTTATTTGAGATACATAAATGGCACAAATGATCCTTTACATTTAATGAGTCAAGGAAACAAATAGCAAATAGCACATAAGACCCTATACTTTCATATAAATGACAACTTTGGCCTTTTGAGTTAACACAAGTTTAACTCCCCCTTAAACTGTAACCCCGTTAGATACAAAACATTTCTTAATTATTTATATGATTAATCAAAAGTGTCCGTTAGATATCATAAATTTAAAACCACTCTCCCCCTCAATCAATGAGCCATTTTCTAGTTAAAAGCAATGTCGTCGTTGAGGGAGAGCGAAATGTTAAGAAAATCAAGTCCGATTAATGTCAAACAACACCTATTCCACAATGAGACACAAATAATTTTTCTGACGAATCATAGACGGAACATTATTTGGATAAAAAGAAGACTTCTCTTCTGGATCAAGAAATAATACACTAAAGCATACATTAGATCGAGGTTGCATGGATATGAAGTAACCCATGCCCGGGAGAACTGAATCACCCGTTGTTAGGAACAGCCGTCTTTTTGGCGACATGTTTTCCTCAATTTGAAAAGCGGGTTGCAGACTGAAATAACTGCAAGCCATTAAGACATGTTTTGAAAAGTTTGAACTTCCGTTCGAGCTTCATTTAAAGACCCGTGTCATTATTGAATGACATTCTAGGACCGTAAGTTAGCGATAAACGATGACATGTCTGAAAAACTATTTTTTGGTATTTCTATTTTATGATTTTATGTTTTAGTATGTTTTTATAATTTTTGTATTTTCTTTTTAAGATTTGATATATATACATATTTACATAGGATATAGGAGGACCATCCTTTACTCCTCTTCTCCTTCCTGAAGACGTTTAAGAGTTTTCGGAGACATACTCTTCATACCGAACTTCGCGAGTAGGATTCGAACCGCTTGCTTGGGACTGCTTTTGGTGAATATATCCCGAGTTGATAATCTCGTCACAAAGTACAGATTCAACACGCCTTTCTCAACTTGCTCTCAAATAAAATGGTGTCGAATGTCAATGTGCTTGGACTGGGAGTGCTGGACATTATTGCAGCAGAGCGCAATGGCACTATGATTGTCACAATACAAGGGAATCTTATTGAAGACAAAGTCGTAGTCTGTAAGCTGTGATCTCATCCGAAGTATCTGAGCACAACATCCAGACATGGAAATGTATTCAGCCTTTGTTGTTGAGATTGCAGTACTCTTCTATTTCTTTGAGGACCAGCTGACTAGTTTATCTCCAAGGAACTGAGCACTTCCTGATGTACTTCTTCATGTGTCTTGACAACCTGCATGGTCCGCATCTGCATAGGCCGTTAGTGCCATAGCGGTGTCTTTCGGATACCAAAGACCCCAATTAATGGTTCCTCTAAGATACCGAAAGACCCGCTTAAGTGCTTCAAGGTGCTTTTTAGTAGGTGAAGCCTAATACCTAGCACACATGCATACAGTGAATACAAGGTCGGGTCTGCTGGCAGTGAGATACATTAGGGAGCCGACCATACTACGAAATCGAGTCTGGTCAACTGGAGTCCCTAAGGGGTCCTCATCCAGTTTAAGTCGATCCACCATGGGTGTATCAACAGGATCACACGAATCCATCCCAAATTTCATTAATATTTCTAGAGCAAATTTTGATTGATTAATAAAAATGCCTCCGGGATTTTGAGAAACTTGTAAACCTAGGAAAAAAGACATTTGTCCCATCATTGACATTTGAAATTTAGAACTCATCTCATTGGAAAATATGTCACACGCTTTAGGGTCGGTCGAGGCAAATATGATATCATCTACATATATTTGAACAAGAAGAATATGTTTGCCTGTTTTCCGAGTGAATAGTGTCGGATCAACTGCACCCTTGGAAAATTTGTTGTCCAGAAGAAATCATGACAAGGTGTCATACCACGCCCGAGGAGCTTGCTTTAAACCATACAAAGCCTTCTTCAGACGATAAACATGTGTCGGATGGTCTGGATCAACGAACCCCTCTGGTTGACAAACATAGACTTCTTCCTTCAATTCGCCATTAAGAAATGTTGTCTTGACATCCATTTGATAGATGGTCATGTTTTTACTGGCTGCATTGGCGATGAAGATTCTTATAGCCTCGATGCGTGCAACCGGTGCAAAGGATTCCTCGAAATCAATGCCTTCCTCTTGTCGATATCCCTTGGCCACCAACCGTGCCTTGTTTTTCAGAACATCACCGTACTCATCAAGCTTAACTTTGTAAATCCACTTGAGAGCAATTATCATGACATAGTCTGGTTGAGGTACTAATTCCCATACTTGAAGTCGATCAAATTTGTAAATCTCATCTTGCATGGCTTGAAACCATCACTCTTCAGTTATTACAGATTTGAAGTTCTTTGGTTCGACTTTTGACAGTACAGAGTTATACAAGCACCACAAGGCATCGGTTGCCAGTTGTTTTCTGGTGGATACCGGTCGAGAGGGATTTCTAATAATATTATCAAGCGGGTGATCTTTGCTCCATTTCTCGAGATGATGAAGTGTTTGAGTGACATATGGAGATTATGCTGAACTAAGATCCTCGGATGATGATGCTTCAGAACTAGGTTCCAGAGCAAACACGTTTATGAATGAATCATTATCAACAGGAGCAACAGTATTGTCTTCCCTGATAGTAGATTCAGCTGCAACACCTTGATGTAAACTTGGAGATTGTAATGCCAAAGATGATGGTGAATGACTTAGAGAAGGTGCATCTTGATCAATGGTAGTAGATGAAGGTGTACCGGCTGAATTGACTGGTACTGAAACTGCTGGAGCAGGAGAAATCGGTCTTTCAACACGAGGAGGGTCTAGGTATTCATCGAACATTGATTGGAATAAAATCTCCAGTTCTTTATTTATAGGGGGTACATAAGGTGCTACAGGAACCGGATTAGGTACGAGCCCTGAACTTATTTGTCCAGGCGTTATAAATGTAGGAGCGGGTCCTGTACTTAGTTGCACAGGAGCCATTGGCTCAGACAGCTCATCGAATTGAACATGAATAGTTTCCATGATTCGTCGGGTTCTTTTGTTGTAGATTCTATAACCCTTTATGCTTGGTGCATAACCAACGAAAATTCCAATATCAGCTGTTGGTTGTAATTTTCCAAAATCCTCGCTGTCATTTGTAGGGTAACAAAGAGCACCAAAGACTCAGAAAAAAGTAAGATAAGGCTTCTTATCATGCACCAGCTCATATGGCGTTTTGTTATGACGAGTGTGAATGAGAGATCAGTTTTGGGTGTAACAGGCAGTAGCAACAACTTCTGCCCATAGAAACATCAGAGCCTTGGAAAATATCAGTATTATCCTAGCAGCTTCCATAAGAGTACGGTTCCGTCTTTCATCAACGTCGTTCTGCTGAGGAGTTCTCGGAACTGATTTTTGGTGAAATATGCCGACACTTTCATAATATTGAGTTAGAGTGTGATTGACAAATTCTGTTCCATTATCGGTACGGATGTATCTGACAGTTTTGTTGAGACCGACTTGTATTTGCTTTAGAAACTTGATGACGAAGTCTGGGGTTTCATCTTTCGATCTAAAAAACATAACCCACATAAACCGAGAATAATCATCAACGATGACTAAGATGTATTTCTTCCTATTAATTGTTTGCACGCGCATTGGGCCACATAGATCCATATGAAGGGTATTAAGAACTTTTAAGTTGGTGTTTTCATGTTTGGGTTTGTGGGTATGCTTTTTGCTCTTTCCTAGTTGACATGCAGAGTAGAGATGATCTTTCTCAAACTTCAATCTAGGTAAACCCCTTACAAGATCCTTTCTTGCAAGGTCATTGATGGTGTCGAAGTTCAAGTGATTTAAACGTCGATGCCATAACCATGATTTGTTCTTGGAGGCTTTGGACAACAAACAAATTGGGGAGGACTTCATCATGTCTTCGACCGAAATAGTGTATAAATTTAAACCACGAGAACCTTTAATTAATTCAACACCATCCGTGTCTCGAACATAACACGTATGTTTCTTGAATGCAACTTCTCGGTTAGAATCATAATTTTTTTTGACTGAAAACAGATTGTGTCCTAGTCCTTCCACATAGTATACCCTAGAGATCACACTGTCACTAATTATGTAATCTCCATAACCCGTGATAGCACCAAAATGGTCATTCCTAAATCTAACTGTCCCGATGAACTTTTTCACGAAATTCCTGAGCCGTGAGCAATCTCCAGTCATATGTTTTCAATAGCCTAAGTCCAAATACCAAAGGACGATCTGTACGGCCTACATTTGAAAACAGATAAAGATGGAGAGTTTGGAAAGTTGGATCCCAAATTTTGGTTAGGTTCTTGTTTGTTAGCACAAGTAATGGCTTGATACTCATTTTGCTTAACATATACTACTTTGGGTGCAGTGAGCCTAGTTAAAGGGCACTGTTCTCCTAAGGTGAATATTCTGCCTGTGGGTCTCCGTTGATGACCAACACTGGTAAGCACTTTGCCTGTGGGTTTCCATACATGCCTAACTTGCTTAGGTTTCAAAACTTGCTTAACTTTGCGCACAACATTATGACTATTATGAATAAGGGGGGTGCCTTATCCGATTGCAAATAATCAACCACACACATATCATGATTTGCAGAAATTAAACACTTGTTACATGTTTGGCAAACAGAATCAGAATTCGAATTAATTACAGTACGCTTAGAGCTACTACTAGAATCAACACGATTCGTGGCTCTTAAGTTAGACTTATTTGTCCTAGGGTGTTCTTCTACTTTCTTCTTGTTGACACCTTTAGCTGGCAAGATCTTATTTTTTTAGGTATTGCTCCTAGTTTGTGATCTGCTAGCATTGGTGCAACAGTTTACTCATGTAGAAGGAGGCACAGGGACATTAGTCTGCTGAGTGTTCAGTTGCCCTACTTGATTTTTTATCACCATTCGTTTGTGTTACTATTTGATGTGTAACATTGTTCTTCAAAAAGTAACTTGATTTTTGCTAATTTAAGGGGTAGGAGCTGCTTTTTATCTCATTGTTTTAAAGTCTTATTGGACAAGTGCCATCGCTTATTCTAAGATTTCTTGAGTGTGTTTAGTGTAACGGCAAGCAAAGTTATTAACCTATCTAAGGGTCGGTTCAACCTTAGCTCTCTACCATTCTCGCGGAAGGGTTTCTACACTTTCCTTAAGATGCCTGAGATAATCTAGATGAACTTCCCTATTGTTCCTATTGCGAGGGGGAATCAGTTCAACATCTATAGCATACTTTCCTGGTGCAAGAACTGTTGGTTTTACATGATCCTTAGTGACACTTTTCATTTTAGTCTGCATTTGGGCTTTTAGATTCTCATTTTCAGTTGTCAAGGCATTTGTCTGTTCTAGATGCTTAGCACGAGTGATCTTAATAGAATCATACAATTCTTTGTAATGCTGCTTAATTTTTGCATTTTCTGCCCTAAAAAGCTCATTTTGTTCTTGAAGAACAATGACTTTTTCAGTTAACTGAGTGATCTGAAAATCTAAGGCCCTGAAGTCAAGTGTACGGTCAGCTTCACTACGGGTCTCTTCCAAGTAAGAGATTTGCGTTTTTAATTTCGTTGTCCTTTCCTTGAAGAGAAGCTTTCATTTTTCCGATTACAAAGGCTGAATCAAAATCAGCAGTATCTCTAGCGGGTGTTGGTGGATTATTTCTAAAACTTTCTTTAAGGTTTTGATACTTTAACTGCTGGTTTAAGTGATTTACCTCAAGATTGGAAAACTGATTAACAAACTCATTATGATTATCATTTTAAATCTTATCACATAAATTAGAAAGCTCAGCTTCAAGTTCCAGACAACGTGCCTCAATAATAGTATGAGCATCATGCATTTCAATAAATCTAGAAACATTAAGCTCAGAATTCGTTGCAGCATAAACAATTCTGTGGAACAAGCAATCGACAATTTAAATTATTCCATGTGCAATAAGATGGTTTTCCGTCCTAAAACTACAAAAAATCTCATGTTTCTATCAACAACATTTTGGTCAACTCAGCTTTTTATTCTTCATATAACATCTTTAATTTCTTTAATTTCTTTAGTTAGAGCCTTTTGAATGCCCTCAAAATGTTCTTTAAGTGTTTTGAAGAATGGAATGACCTCCTTGAGATAACATTCCTTGGTTTGTTCAAAACCCCTTTCCCCTTCAGTGAGCCCAGTTGGTGTAATTCTCTTTTTACAAGTTTTTTCAAATTCCGAAAAGAGTTGTATGAGTGTAAAAATATTAATTTTCACTTGACTCTTTGTTGGAAGCACCCTAGGGCTTAAGCGGGAGGGCTGGGTGGGTTGTGCAGGTGTATTTCCCCCCCCCCCCCCGGGGGGGTGGCGGGTTCACCGTCCAACGCTTTTGATAGGTCTTAAGGTTGTGGTCTGCTTTTTGAGAGCTTCTGCTTTCATCTTGATGAGATACTGAGACCAAAATATTTGCTCGGGGGTCAATTGATTCTGTGGTGTGAAGGTCGCTAAATAATTCTCTTTCGAGTAATCAGGTGGTGCAATCTTAACATTATGGTTACAACACGCAGGGTCTTTTCATGGTGTCATTCATTTTCCTCTTAGTGATTTTAGCTATCTCTAGGGTATCCTCTGTGTTGTTGCTCTATAGCCAGACTTGTTCTGTTTGATAATTTCTTAACCATTTATTGAGCTGGCTGACTCTTGCTTTTTTTTTACCGGGTGAGGCATAAAGGGTTCTTGTAGCCAATAGCTACCTTATTAGGTTCATGATATTAGGGATTTGGTTTAAAACAACATGTGAACTGTATTGCGAAGAGACTGGTCTTGTTTGTATAATTTATCCTCGACCTTTTCTTTTAAAGCTTTCATGTCAAAAAATTCTTCAAGGTATTTGTTTTCTTTCTGTTTAAAATCCTTTTTCAAAGACGTAACTTCTTCTACCATTGACTTGTTTAGTTTGTGGTAGAGCATGTTGCATTTTACAGAATGAAGTTCCGTTTTCAGAGGTTATTCCTTAATATTCGGTCAGTGATAACTATTCTTAATTGTTCATCAATCTTTTATTCTCTTTCCGTTAATTCAAACCTGGCCCGTCTTTCATACAATTCAACTTGTTCATTATATGTTGCAAGTTTAGCAGTTAATGAATTGTCGACTACTGTGTTCCATGTTGTGACTGAGACAGGTTGGGCATGCGGTTCATGCATATCATTAAATATCATCATGTATGCATCATTTGGAACAGAAGATACATTACTTTGTACAACTGACACTGCGTTGTCCTTTACATATTGTTCATACGGGATCATATTACTATCACTCATATAATTAGCATATGAGTTAACAACGTAGTTTGGTTGTACTTCGCATGCCATCATTATGTCTTCATGATGTTCAACAAACTGCATCCTGATAGTGATTCATGGCAGTGTACCGCGATAGTATGTACGAAATCATAAGACATATCGACTTCATCATAAACAAGGATATGCGTGATGATAGATTCGACATGTACATAGTCTGTGTCGTGGGAGCCTTATCAACATCAGAATAAATGCATAACGTTCATCATCTTGTAACACTTTGTCCACACAATGAGTGCTACAAATCCTGAAACATTGTTGCCTCATCTACTCTTCATCAATAGAGTTGTCTTGTCCACATGCAAATAAACAATGTTGTGAATCTATACATTCCTGACTTATGTACCGCTAGTTATATTAGTTAGTACCATAGTTGTAATTTAGTTCTGACAGTACAAAATAGTTAGTATGATCAAATAGTTAGTACCGTTAGTATTAAGTAGTTTGTACGCTTTATGAGGATATGCGATGAGATATCTTAGGAAAGGATATGCATGATCTTTATACGCGTTTTGTAAAGCCCATTAGGGTTTCCTTAGTCTATAAAAGGAACCCTAGTCATAGTTATTAGATATAGTTTCCACCACAGATCATAGAGATCAAATGTAATCTAGTTTGTATTGTTACCTAGGCAATTCAAGGTTTAATATAAAGTTCTTGATGATATTCAATATTGTTCTTCTTAGCATTATTGATTAGATTCCGCATAATCAATAGTGTTTACTCAGTGTTTCATTATTGTTGCTTTGAAAATATCTAAAGGAGCAAACTCTTTGCAAGCTAAAGGTTAGATCTATTCAGTAAAACAATCCAACAAGTGGTATCAGAGCTTGTGTGGAAACTCTGAATAAGAAGAACTCAATTGTAAGATGGCAGAACAAGACATTCATCCACCCACAATCACTGCATGAATGATCCTATCATCAACGAAGGCGAGAGTACGGATATTTGGAGCATTTGAGAATGCGACAATATATCTGTCATACAGACCATAACCTATAGGATGTTATTGTCAATGGAGATCTAGAAGAAGAGCTGCCTACAACAAGTGGAGAATACATCTAGCACCTCATGTCCTATGAACTGCCAAACAAACTAGCTGCTAGAAGGATCAGGAAGAGTTAAAAGCAACTTGCTTTTAGCAATACCTGATGAATACCTCCTCAAGTTTCATAATGTTGCAGATGCTAAATCTCTTTTGGGAAGCAATCAAATCAAGGTTTGGAGGTAATGAAGAATCCAAGAAGATGCAGAAAAATGTTCTAAAACATCAGTTTGAAAACTTTACTACTGCATCAAATGAAAGTCTGGACAAGGCTTATGATAGGTTCCAAAAACTCATAAGTCAATTGGAGGTTCATGGTGCTCCAATATCAAAGGAAGATATCAACCAGAAGTTTCTAAGAAGTCTTCCTCCTTCATGGAATCAAATTGCTCTAATCATGAGAAATAAGCCAGACAATGATGAGATTGATATTGATGACCTCTACAACAGCCTTAGGGTCTATGAAGATGAGATGAAAAGGTCTTCAAGTTCCACTTCTACTTCTCAGATTTTGATATTTCTTTCATCTGAGAACACTAGCAGTACTAATGAAGTTAGTACTACCAGTGGAGATTTTGGGGTTAGTACTGCTAGAGGACTTAGTCAAGTTTCATCTACCCCATGTGCTTATGATGTAGCGTGCTCTTTCTTTGCACAACCAACATCTAGTCCTCAACTTAAAAATGAGGATTTTCAGCAGATTGATGAAGATGACTTGGAAGAATTGGATCTTAGATGGCAGGTGGCTATGTTGACTGTTAGAGTAAAGAAATTCATTCAGAAGACAGGAAGGAACTTGGATTTTAAAGAAAAATGACATGTTTATCTTGATAAGTCAAAAATTGAGTGCTACAACTGTCACAAAAAAGGCACTTTGCTAAGGAATGCAGATCTGGAAGGAATCAAGGGAGAAGATCTTATGGTGACAATGGCAGGAGCAATGCACCAACAAATGAATCTTCATTACAGGCACTGGTGGCTCAAGATGGTCTAGGAGGCTATGACTGGAGTAATGATTTTGAAGTAGAACCATGGTCAACTATGCTTTGATGGCAATTCCTCTTCAAGTCTCATCAAGTTCATTGACAGTGGAGGTATTAAAAATAGTTACTAAACAATGTCTTTGAATCAATTTAAATCTTTCAAACTGAACTATGATACTGAAGAGAAAAAAGCATACAAAGCAAAAACTAGAAATTGGGTTATGAGATAGCCTTAGAGTCACTAGAATCTAGGATTCTTGGACATGAAAAGAATGAATTGGCTTGGGGAGAGAAATATGAATTTCAAAACTATAAGCTTAAATGTAGAGAAATAAAAATTAAACAACGTAAATCTGGAAATTAGAGAAGTTGTTTAAGGAAAGAGCGATGTTATAAGATATGATTGCAATTTGGGAAGAATCTCTTCGACCAAGAATTCTTTGATGAATACTTAATAGTCAAATGAGTGCTAGAGATAAAACTGGTTTAGGATATAAACACACAATTGAATGAATTAAGTAGCAATCATGAAACTGATAGTGAGAATAGTTTGAGTGTTTTTGATGTCAGATCTAGTGATGAAGAGTCCACACCAGCTAATGATATGTCTTCCAAAGCAGATGAGTATCATGCTGTTCCCCCTCCCATAACAGGGAACTTTTTAACCCCAAGAGCTGACATATCATTTGCAGGTTTAGATGAATATGCCATTAGGAATAAAATCATTGAGTCACAAACAACTGAGCTTAATACTAAAACAAGTGAGACTGCAGGTCAAACAAATGATGAAAATACTAAAAAGCCTAAGTCAGTCAGTGAGTCAGTTGTGTCTAATCCTAAGATTGACAGAGATAGAGTTATCATTGAGGATTGGAACTCAGATGATGAGGAAGAAGTAAGTGAAGTGCAAACAGTTAGACCTGAGACTCAAACAGTTAAGACTAGAGATGATAAAAGTGGTCAAAATTCTAAGAAACAAGGAATTGGTTTTAGGAAAGTAAAAGCTTGTTTTGTTTGTAA
This sequence comes from Tanacetum coccineum, assembly GCA_026074375.1. Classification (NCBI taxonomy): domain Eukaryota; kingdom Viridiplantae; phylum Streptophyta; class Magnoliopsida; order Asterales; family Asteraceae; genus Tanacetum; species Tanacetum coccineum. The sequence goes on from BQNB010009989.1 coordinate 36,837, forward strand.
AAGTACTGACCATTTGATCAAACACTGTACTTTTCATGACAAAAAGAGTCAAGAGACTAAGCTAAAAAATATGGTTAATACTGGTCAAAGGGAGGGCAAACCAGTATGGGATAATACTAAAAGGATTAATCATCAAAACTTTTCAAAATACCCACATTTAAGTAAGACTTTTGTCCCATCAGGAGTGCTAACAAGAACAGGTTTGCATAGGCCAAGTGTTAGTACTGCTAGGCCTGTTTGTACTGCTAGGCCAAGTGTTAGTACTGCTAGGCTGTTTGTACTGCGTAGCCTAAAAGATGTTAGTACTGCTAGGCCTATTTGTACTGCTAGGCCAAGTGTTAGTACTGCTAGGCCTGTTTATACTGCTAGGCCAAGTGTTAGTACTGCTAGGCCTGTTTATGCTACTAGATCTATTTACCCAAGAATGGACAATGTAAGACCAAGAGCTCATGTTCACCTATCAAGAGGTCTTACTACACAAAACCAGCTTTTAGACCCAAAGACTTAAAAAAAGATGTTAAAACTTTTGGAGTTTCAAAATTTAGACTTATTGTGGACTAGACAGCATAGTTTAATAAGGGTAAGGGTAAGCTGGATATACCTTAAATCATGATAGGTCTTGGAGGCCTAAGGGGAAATTACTTGGATCATGTGTCCAAAGACAGTGGATAATTCATGCTCAAGAAGGTTGAGTATGTTGACCAAAAAGGGATTTCCAAGTCTATAATGGCTTGGATCCCTAAGAGATACTAATTCTCTTACTTTTTGTGCAGGGCAATCTATAGATCTTGTTAGAGGATCATGCAGTAGTGGATAGTGGTTGCTCTAGCCATATGACTGGCAACAAAGCTTATCTTTCAGACTAGCGAAGTTTTCAATTTAGAGGCTTTGTGGCTTTGGAGGTTGATCCCAAAGGATGGTAAAGTATAACGGGTAAGGTTAAAATCAAAACTGCATAAGTTACGAACTTTGATGTTGTTTATTTGTAGATGAACTTTTAGTTTAACCTTATTCTATATCTCTCAAATGTGGTGACAAGAAAAATAGTTGTCTTTTTACTTGAGTCCTGAATGCCTTATCTTGTCTCCTAGCTTTAAGTTCTTGATGAAAGTCAAGTTGTATAGAGCTCCTAGAATGGATGATGTGTTACAGCTAGGATTTAAAAGAACTTGTGTTCCTTCTGGAGGTTATACACTTGTTTATATGCAATGCAACAACGGATGAGTCTAAGTTATGGCACAGGAGATTAGGTCATGTGAATTTCAAATTATAAATAAATCTTATTAAAGGCCACTCAGTTAGAGGTTTTCTTCAAAAGTTTTTGTAAATGCCATACTTGTGTTGCCCTACAAGAAGGGTAAGCACACAAGGTTCCTGTAAGGCCAAGTTAGAAAGAATCATCAGAAAACCCCTAGAATTACTTCATATGGATTTATTTGGACCTGTCTCTGTAGAAAGTATTAACAAGAAAAGGTACTGCTTTGTTGTGATTGATGATTTCAGTAGATTTAGTTGGGTATTTTTTCTTAGTACAAGGATTGGAAACATCTGAATCTTTTTAATCTTATCATATCGCTTAGAATAACAATTGAGTTCATAGTGTTAAAATCATTAGATGTGATATTGGGAAAGAGTTTAAGAACTATGCTATGAATGTATTATGTGTAAGAAAAGGAATCAAAAGAGAGTTTAGTGTAGCTGACTCACAGCAGAATAGTGTTGTAGAAAGGAAAAACAGGACCCTAATTGAGGATGCTAGAACTATGTTAGCAGACTCACTTTTACCTATCCCATTTTGGGCAGAGGCAGTTAATACTGCTTGCTATGTACTGAATAGGGTATTAGTGACCAAACCTCAAAATAAGACACCTTATGAACTATTAATAGGTAAATCACCTAGTATTAGTTTTATGAGATCCTTTTGGGTGCCATTGATATTTTGAAAACACCGTAGATTCCTTGGGCAAATTTGATGGGGAAATCTGTATGAAGGTTATTTGCTTGGGACACTCTACTCTAGAAAAGCTTTTCGAGTATACAACAAAAGGACCGAAAGGGTAGTAAGAGAATCTGACACATCAATTTCTTGAGATCACAAAATGTGACAGGAAACTGGTCTAATTGGATGTATTGATCTGATTTTCTCTCCAAATTCAATGAACTATATTCCTGTTAGTGTAGAAAATCAGGTTAATGTGGATGCAGGTACACAAGGATCTTATGTTACAGGTTCATCAGGAAAAGATAAAGGACCTACTCAGGAATACATATTGTTTCCACTACAACCTCATAGGACAAGGATCCAATAGAAGATGTTGCTCCAGCTGCACATGAAAAACCTTTTGAAAGTTCTCCTAAAGACAATGATATACAAGATTCAGAAGATGTTATTGATAAGGAAGGACAGCATCAGATGCCAGAAGATTAACAAGTCTTGTATGATGAACTTGAGTAGAATGGTTAATCAGGAATTGGTTGCTAATGCTATGAATGATGAATCAAGACAAGCCTTTGAAGAAGAAAAGAGGAGAATTGCATCTCAAAAGAAGGCAGCTCAAGCTACCAGTACTAACCAACTTAGTACTGATAGGCCATTTGTTAGTACTGATAGATCATTTGTTAGTACTGATAGGTCTAACACACCCAATGTTAGTGCTGCTAGTACTTCCACAGGTGCAAATGCTGATGAATCATCATTTGTCTATCTTGGAGGCAAAATACCTATTGATGCATCTACTCTCCCTAATGCTGATTTACCCATTGATCCAAATATGCCTGACTTGGAAGATGCTTCTGATACTCTCCCAAATGATGGAATATTCAATGGAGCTTATGATGATGATGAAGATGTGGGTGCAGTGGCTGATTTCAACAACATGGATAACACCATTGCTGTCAGTCCTATTCCCACACTCAGAATTCATAAGGATCATCCAAAAGGACAAATTCTAGGAGATCCTACATCAGCAGTTCAAACAAGAGGGAAGATTCAAAAGGCTTCTTCAGCACAACAAGCCTTAGTAAGTTACATTCACAAACAGAACAGAACAAACCACAAGGATCATCAGAACTGTTTGTTTGCATGTTTTCTCTCTCAAGAAGAACCCAAGACTATATCACAAGCCTTAAAGGATGAAAGCTGGGTTGAAGCAATGCAAGAGGAATTGCTCCAGTTCAAGTTACAGCAGGTTTGGATACTTGTGGATTTGCCTTTTGGAAAGAAGGCAATTGGCACTAAGTGGGTTTTCAGAAACAAGAGAGATGAGAGAAGCATTGTTGTGAAGAATAAAGCCAGGCTTGTAGCTCAAGGTCATAGACAAGAAGAAGGAATAGACTATGATGAGGTTTTTGCACCTGTTGCTAGAATAGAGGCAATCAGGCTGTTCTTAGCCTTTGCATCATATAAGGGATTTCTTGTCTATCAAATGGATGTTAAAAGTGCTTTTCTCTATGGCACAATTAAAGAAGAGGTGTATGTTCATCAACCTCCAGGCTTTGTTAATCCTGCTAATCCAAACAAAGTCTATAAGGTGGTTAAAGCTCTTTATGGTCTACATCAAGCTCCTAGAGCTTGGTATGAAATACTCTCTTCTTTCCTGTTGGAGAATGGTTTTAGAAGAGGTACCATAGACAAAACCTTGTTTATCAAGAAGAATAAGAGTGACATTATGTTGGTCCAAGTCTATGTAGATGACATCATATTTGGCTCTACTAAGAAGTCTATGTGTACTGAATTTGAAGAAGTTATGCACAAAAGATTCCAGATGAGTTCCATGGGAGAGCTTACATTCTTTTTGGGACTACAGGTGAAGCAACAACCTGATGGAATCTTCATTAGTCAAGACAAGTATGTAGCTGACATTCTCAAGAAGTTTGATTTTTGCTCCATTAAAACAGCTACTACTCCTATTGAGTCAAACAAACCCTTGGTTAAAGATGAAGATGGTGTAGAGGTAGATGTGCATGAATACCGATCAATGATTGGTTCCCTGATGTATTTGACTGCATCAAGGCCAGACATCATGTTTGCTGTCTGTGCCTGTGCAAGGTTTCAAGTCACTCCAAAAGCTTCCCATTTACATGCTGTAAAGAGGATCTTTAGATATCTCAAACATCAACCCAAATTAGGGTTATGGTATCCTAGGGATTCCCCTTTTGAACTAGAAGCTTTCTCAGATAGTGATTATACAGGAGCTAGCCTTGACAGGAAATCAACAACTGGTGGATGTCAATTTCTTGGTAGAAGACTCATATCTTGGCAGTGCAAAAAGCAGACAATTGTGGCAAATTCTACTACTGAGGCAGAATATGTTGCAGGGAAGATGCGAGCTGTTGTGGGCAAGTAATTTGTGGATACAGAATCAGATGATGGATATGTTTTCATTTCATGAATACCCAAAAATCCATTTGATAAGATGAGCACTTAAGTGTTATCAAGAAATCCTGTTTGCTCATTCATGGACCAAGCATATTGAGATTTCGTTTCCATTTATAGAGATTTGTATGAGAGAGACTGATAGTGGTTATCCAAATTCAACATATCTAATGTTGCAGACCTTCTCACCAAAGGATTTGATGTCACAAGATTTAACTTTTTGGTGGTTAGCATTGGATTATTGAATCTGTAGCTACAATTGAGGGGAGGCAAGATGATTTGGTGTACAGTTTGTATAGAATGTTATGTGAGCAGACAGATTTTGCCAATGGTGATGTTTTTCATTCAGTTCTTTGGGTTCTAGAGAGTCATTAGAGAGAGATATGGATGGTACTGAAGAGTTTTTGTTGTCCAACTTGTTCGATTTTTGGTTAACAAAAGTTAGTACCGACAGGCTTAAAGTTAGTACCGACAGGCAAAGTTTGTACCGCTATAAAGCCGTTAGAGACAATACCGGTAGGGGTCTAAAGTGTAATTTTTGGTGGTTTCTTCGCCATTGGGGATGCTACTACTATAAATACCCATCTCAATTACACAATTGATCCTTCTTCGCTCTCTTAATCGATTTCAATTGACAAACCCTAATTCTTCATCACCGACGATTACCAAAATCAAATACACGATGGCTAGTTTGGAATTCTGTTCTAAGCATAATATGGTGGCCTATTTGGAAAAGACGGATGGGAATACAGAGTTTCATCAGATTATGGACTTTCTCACATGCAGTTCAATTTATTATGCACTCACTGTAAGTCCCATAGTCTCAACTTTGTTTGTTGAACAGTTTTGGACGACTGCTAAGTCTAGAACAGTCAACAACACTAGTTATATAGATGCCACAGTTGCTGGCAAGCCTGTGACTATCTCAGAGGCATCAATAAGAAGTGATCTTCTTTTTGATGATGCTGATGGGATAGATTCTTTGAATAATCAGGCTATATTTGACACTATTCAGCTAATGGGGTATGAGGGAGACCTGAATACTTTAACTTTTAACAAAGCCCTCTTTTCACCCCAATGGAAATTTCTTTTTTTCATCCATGATATTGTATTTGTTTTCTAAAAGCACCTCTTGGGATCAAAAGACCAATTAATATTGTCACAGCTGTAATTTGTTTAGTCACTAATCAGAAATACAATTTTTCAAAATTAATTTTTGGTGGCATGATACAACACTTGGATGCAACTAAGAAGTTTGTAATGTATCCAAGATTTTTACAAATATTTTTGAGCAATCAGTTAAAAGATGTACCTGTCCTCTTGGACCACTTTCCAGTCCCAACCCTAACTGAAAAGGTCTTGACATTTATGGTTAAAAAGGGTAAGAATTTTTCAGGGAAGGTTACACCTTTATTTGATTATATGTTGGTTCAACAAATAGAGGATGAGGGTGACGCTTCAGAAAGACCATCTGACTCCCCACCCATACCCTCTCCTCCTCACCCAAGTGAAGACCAACCTCAGATACAGCCTGACATATCTCCCAGACCTTCACATACTACTCATATTCCTAATTCCATTCCAGAGGGTTCTGGTGGGAATCATGGAGGTCAGTCATCTAATGATGCATCCCTATCAGGGAATGAAGATGGTCTGACACTCTAAAGTGTATATGACCTTTGTGTATCTTTATGCAAATAGGTCACAGCTCAGGCTAAAGAAATTAAAGCATTAAAGGCTCATGTCAAGAAGCTAAAGAAAGGAGTCAAACCACTTATCACACATCACAAATCCTGGATGAAGACAAGATTGGCAAGGAAGACTTCTCTGAAGAAAAAGGGGGTACACAAGGAGTATGTATCCAAACAAGGGAGGAAATCTGTCAAATCTTTCAAGGGTAAACCATCTGCGCATAAAGATCTAGCTTTTGATGATCTTGATGATATTGTGGATGATACTTTGAACTATATGGAGACTAAGGATGCTCAAGATGAGGGGAGGATAAGCTATGTGGTGTTAGAAGAGAAGGAAAATGCAGATAAGGAAGTAAGTACTAAAGCCCCTGTTAGTACTGTCAAGCCAAATGAAGGTACCGACAAGAAAAATGAAGGTACTGACAAGCAAGATGGAGGTCCAACAATTCAAAAGTTAGTACCGATAGGCAAGGTGAAGGTACTACTGATCAAAATGAAGGGAAAAGTGCTACTCAAACAGCTCCAACAACAACTTCAACACCTTCTTCAACACCTACTCCAATAATGTTTGGTGATGATGAGACCATTGCACAAGTCCTTATTATAATGAGTCAGAACAAGGAGAAGCTCAAGGAAAAGGAAAAAGGAGTAGAGATTAGGAATATTGAAGATACTAAGAGACCAAGGCCTACTTCAACAAGATCAATATTGACTTTAAGACCTCTTCCCAAGATTGATCCAAAAGATAAAGGCAAAAAGAGGATTGAAGAGGAGGATGAATTTGATACTGAATCAGAAGGTGTTATTGAAGCTGAAAAGAATTTAACAGCTGGCTAATGACTGATAGAGATGGATAGAAAGGTTCAAGTAGAATGGGAAGCTGAATCGGAAAAAGAAAAGGTTAGTGATGAAGAAGTACTAAGGTGCTCTCACTAATGAGTATGATTTCATTCAGGCAAGAATAAATGTAGACAAGAATTCTTGTTGAGGAATTCAAAACGGAAGAAAGTGAGAAGTTTACCATCGAATCAAATGAGCAAAAATTTCTTCATTGATACCATTGCTGCACAAGGAAATTCTTGGCTAACAAAGGTCTGAAGCTATCAGAAATAAACCACCTACAAGAAATAAGTTGAGAAACTAAATGATGACCTACTTGAAGCATGTTGGTGGAAAGAAGCATTATGAGTTAATGATCAAAACCTTTGAAGAAATACAGGTTTTATATGAAAGATTAAAGAGGCAAGATCAGAACTTTGTTGCTATTAGATCTGCTGAGGGGAGGGGGGAATGAGAGACAGATTAAGGAGTTGAATAATGACCCTGAATAAGAAAGCTTAAAAGAGAGGGTTGTTAATGACAGAAGACACGGAAAGGTTACCTGCTAAACAAGAAAGCAATAGAGCAGGGTACAAAGAAAAGAAAGAGTGGTAATGTGAAGATGATTTCTAGGAAAAGGCCAAGACCACAGCCAGATGATGAACACAGAAATTGTCTAAGGATTATTACATTTGAAAGTACCATAGATAGTGAAATTATGGAGACAAAATCTTTTATTGCTAGGTTGCACAAGGTTTCATCACCAGATGGGAATTACCTTGTTGTCTACAGAGTTAATGGGCACTTCAGGGCATTTAACTATCTAATGGAGGTACTACACATTTTTAACAGACAAGATTTGTTTCATTTATATGACTTGGTGATGAAGCAGTACTCAGAAATCACACCAGAAGATATTGAGTTGATTCTTTGGGGAGACTTAAAGATTATATTAGAATCCTCAACAGAAGAAAATGATCAAGGTAATTTCTGAAACAATCAACAAGAATGGGAGATTGTCAGATGGAGACTGTATAAAGCTTGTGGAGTTTGCATACTAGAACCTTAGGTGGGACATTTGATGCGGTTTTTACACCAACTTTATGATATATAATAAAATATTATATAATCAATCTTAAGTCCAAAAATCAACAAGATCAATGATACCGAGAAGTAGTATAGAGTGTTCCCGGGTCGTTTATCCCCAACGAGGCTGGAATGGACAATCGATACAATCGAAGATTTGAGTTTGAAGGAAGGAATTGATTTGAGAAGTTGAAAAAGTCAAATTATATAACAACAAACAAAAACGTTTAAGAAAAACCTAGAAATTATGAAATTAAACTAGAAAACGAGGGCCCGAATCCCGAACAAAAAGGGGGAAAACACCTAAAAAATCTTAAAATAACCCTCAATGAAAAAATTTTCACTTCTAAAACTACTCTACGGGTCAAATAAGAAGAATGAAAAGCCTAGACTGAAACGGGAGTTCGTTTGACCCAAAAACGAGTCAAAACAAAATCCCGTACCCGGACCCGTTCTTTAAAAGATAAAAAGTTGTAAAAATGGCCCTACGAAATTTTTTATATTTTTCCTACAAACTAGATGACAAAAGAAAATTTTCTAAAAAAAAGCAAAATATTTTTTTGATAATTTTTGTATTTTTATATAATATAAAATTAAAAACTTTTCGAAATTAAATTATACAAAATATTAAAAGTCTACGAAAAATTCTGAAACATTTACAAAAATGCTAGATACTTTAATGGTCCTACGAAAAATAAGAAACAAAATAAGCTGAAGGAAGAAGCCCCGAAATCAGCTTATTCAGCTTATAAGCCGTTTGGCTCAAAACACCCTTAAGTACTAGTGCCCTTGAGTTATAAACGAACAAGGACCAAGGGCGCAGTGGTTAGAGAGTGTGTGTAATAAGGGGTATGTATCGCATGGTCCCGGGCTTCGAGTATTGCTCACCCGGGCAAGTTCTTCCCTTTTTTTTTTTTTTTTTGAAACTCAAGAAAGCATAGTTGTTAAAGCTCGATGGGGCTTAACATCTTTGTCTTCTATAAAATTTGCTTGGAAAGATGTCAATAAGCTTAAAAATAAGCTTAAAATTGTCAGTTTGGCTTTAATGAGCTTAAGGCAATTTTTTCTAAGTTTTTGGCCTATTGTTGGTCGAATTTGCTACGCTAAGGACTAAAATAAGCAATAAAGGGGCTTAGTACTAACCTAGGTAAGCTAAAAGGGCTTAAACTTAAGGCTTAATAAGCTGGGGACAAAGGGTTAATCGTCAGGAAAAGCTTAAAACAAGCTTAAAAGGTAAAAAGCTAAAAGGGGCATTTCCAACAAAGTACTCTAAAGGGAAATAAGCAAACTAACTATCTAACTTAACCTAAAAAGCTATTGAGAGCTAAAATCAGCTTAAATGCATAAGCTAAATAAGCCTAAAGTAAAATAAGCAGTCCCTAAGCCTAAGCCATGTGAAAACAGCCAAAAGGCAAGTTTGTGCTTAAAAATAAGCACACAAATGAGCTTCCTAAGGTCTGAAAATCAAGAGGCTTATACAAGGGGGGGGGAGCTTTTGGGCTTTGAAATAAGCCAATAACGTGGGCTTTAATGCTCCTTAAATTGCTAGAAACTAAGCCTAAAGTCTCCCCTTTGCACCAGGGGAGCTTTAAGGCAAATCTCAAGGGCTTATTTGACAGCTTATTTTAAGCTGTCAAATAAGCTCTAAACACACAAATAAGCTAAAACAGATTAAGTGCTCTAGCTAAACAGCTTGTGCACCAATTTTTAGCCTTTAAAAACCATTTTAGAGTGCTTATTTTTGATGGTGAAAAAGGTCTTTGGGTTTTTTAAAAACTGTGACACAAAAAACCTTGGTGGTTTTTGACTCACAAAGTCAAAAGACCAAGGGCTGTGGCAGCTTGTTTTTAACACACAAAATACACACTTTTTGAACCTTTAACTCAAATTCACAAGTGCTTATCTCAATAAGCACTTGTGGTGTCTTTAAAAGTCTCACAGTTTCAAAGAAGGTTTATATACTTTTGAAACAATTGTTCCAAACTAAAATGTTTTAAAAACAGGTTAAAGTAGCTTAAAAACTGTGCTTAAACTGACTAAGTGACCATAACCCAAAGTCAAAACCATTTTGACCCGTTTTTAGGCTTATTGCCATCACCCTTTAAGTCTAAACTGGTCCAATTAATTTTTTATCTAAATCTATATTTTTAAAGCTTAAACTGACAAAACCTTATATCTACTCCATTTTATACTAACCTATTTGAACTACTTAAACACTAAAAGTCCTAGCTTATTAAGAAAAATAAGCTGGTTTCTCAGCTAGCTTAATACACTAATATGACAGTTTTTAAGGAGAAACTAAAGTCACACAAATTTAACCTACTGAAAACTTAAAACAGCTAGAGATTAAGCTCTTAAAACTAACTCGATTAAGAGAATTATAAACAAATTGAATAGAAGTAAGCAAAAGTAAAGCTAAAAATTAAGATAACTATGAGACTTATGAAAATGAAACCTGTGATTATTGTATCTCAGAACCATAGCCACTCTTGTGAGTGAGTGGGCTTATAAACTTGAACTAAGTGGGCTCCTCTAGCCTCAAACCTGAGCTTTTAGTTAATAAGCTAATTTTAGCTTATTTAATTGTTGTTTCAAAATGAAACTCAAAACCACATCAAGTGATCATGACTTTTGATTTAAATGGTTTAGAATGAGTATAAATGAATGTCTAAAAAACAGGATTTTAAAACTAAACTTGAGGTTAATGAACCGGAATAAGCTCCAATGGCTTTTTGGAGTCTTATTGGATAAAATTGGCTTAAAATTGAAAACAAAGAACACTTAAACTTGAAAACTGAAATGATATTACTCAAATGATGGAGTACAAGCTGAAAGAAAGAGAGTACAAGTGCTTAAAGCTAATTGCTAAAAAACTTGAGAAAAATGCTTAAAAATACAAAAAAAATTACAAACTGAAATTAAAACTTGATGCCTTTGTTCTTCTGTCTTCTTCTTCTTTTATAGCTGAGTCCTTGTGTTAGTTGTGTGAGGGGGAGGAAAGCAAACACATCCTAGCCCTTCAATCTCATCAAAAATCAATCTTGGTCGTCGAAAAATGCTTGGGGAGATGTGGGATTGCCAACTTGGCAATCTCACAGATGGGAAAGTTAGTGGAGAAGGGGGAAAGTGAGTACCCATGGTGGTGGAGAAGAAACACAGGGTAAAAACGGGGTTTCACACCCGTGAGTTGGTTTGGGGGGAAAACAAGGGCGGGAAAGTTTGTTTAAGTTATAACAGGGTGAAGGTTTGGGCAAATGGCAAGTTTGGCCCTCCATGGTGTATGTGCTCCTTGCACAATTCGTCCTTGTGGTTATAACTTTTTGGGGACTTGGCAAAACAAGTCCCCAAGAGTTATATGCTCAATTGCATGAACCGTCCTTGGGCGTACAAGTTATAGGACATGGCAGCTTTGGCCCTTGTGGTACAACTTTGGCACATTGGCAATTTGGCCCTTCTCTTCTTTTTTTCTCTCTTTTCTTCTTTATATATAAGTTTAGGGATTTACACTTTCAGTCCCTAAACTTATATTTCTTTGACTTTTGGCCTCGGGGTTGACTTGAGTTGACTTTGACTTGGACAGTTGACTTTTTGTTGACTTTTTGACTGATTGCTTTCGGCTTCGATTTGGCTTTGTCTTCACAAGTCTTTTCCTTTCCGAGTCCGGTTTTGTCGTTTTGGCTTTGTTTTCGTCCTTTTCTTAGTTTTCCGTTCCCATGCACAACACATTAGCATAAACACGCACTATATTGGCATTTTTAAGGAAAAAAATCCGTTTTTGGTTATTTTGGCTCGTCTTTTAAAAGGTAAAAGGTATGTGTAATTAAGCACTACCAACAAGGTCATCTACTTGCTGTTGAAAGAAGGTATCTTCTCAAGGATTTGTTGCAAAAAATTGCTTGATTTAGGATTGAGAGGTGAAGAGGAAGTTCTGCTACACTACCAATTGGTAAATGATCATTAAGCAATAGATTAATGAGGAGTAATGTTGAGAATGGAAATGAGAAGGGTTTGGGTGTTGGCTAACCACCACACAACAAATGGTCATCAGTTCACCATGCTTAACAGGCATAAGAACTGGCTAGTCCATAAGCAAACGGCTTATGGTAAAGACTTCTCAAATCCGTTTATGATTGACAATTTGCCAAAAATTGTAGGGTTCTCAACTCACCTTGCTTCACAGTTAAGAGTTGGCTAGTCCAAGATCAAACAGTTCCTAGTAAAGACTAATCAAATCTGTTGATAGCTGATAGTTTGCTAAAAACTATATGGTTATCAATGCACCATGTTATGGCAATAAACCATTGACTAGTCCAAAAGCAAACAGCTTTTGGTAAATACAAGTCAAATCCGTTAATAGTTGGTAGTTTACTCAAAACTACAAGGTAATCAATTCACTTTGTTGTTTACAATGAAGAATTGGCTATCCCAAAGCAAATGGCTACTGGTAAAGGAATATCAAATCCGTTAATGGCTGATAGTTTTCCAAAAACTACAAAGCCAACTTAGTTAGATGTTGCTGTGTTGCTAAGAAGACCTATTGCTGATAAAGATGGATAGCTGAAGATGTCAAAATTATCAAAGATCAAGATTAAGATTTGACAAAGTATTTGGATACATCCTCCAAGAGTTCAAGAAGAGTAAACTAAAGAAACATGAAGTTAAACAAGTTCAACAATTATGTTTAGGGGAGGATTGTTAGGAATTATACATTCCTGACTTAGTACCGCTAGTTATATTAGTTAGTACCGCTAGTTGTAATTAGTAGTGACGGTACAAAATAGTTAATACTGATCAGATAGTTAGTATCGTTAGTATAAAGTAGTTAGTACCGTTTATGAGATATGCATGAGATATCTTAGGAAAGGATATGCATGATCTTTATACGTGTTTTGTAAAGCCCATCAGGGTTTCCTTAGTCTATAAAAGGAACCTATGGCTTAGTTAGTAGATATGTTCTACACCGAATCATAGGATCAAATAGTAATCATAGTTTGTAATTTGTAACTAGGGCAGATTCAAGGTTTAATATAAAAGTCTTTTGTGATATTCAATATTGTTATTCTTAGCATTATTGATTAGATTCCACATAATCGATAGTGTTTTCTTAGTGTTTCATTATTGTTGCTTTAGAATTATCTAAAAGAGCAAACTCTTTGCAAGCTGAAGGTTAAGATCTATTCAGTAAAACGATCCAATAAACAATAACTGCTCTTCATCCAATGCCACCCCATTCTCCTGAGCTTGCATCAGCAACATCTTGTCTTTGAAGTATTCAGAGTTCTGTAGACGCTTGGGTTGAGTATAGTTCCTTGCTATTTGGCATATACCATTGCAGTTGTAGCACTTAATTTTCCTTGTTTGACCTGGATTAGCATTCCCAACTCTGTTCTGTGCTCCCCCATAACCAGCTGCACCTCCACCCCGTGCATTGTTCCCCTGACCTCTATTCTGTCGACCCTGAACATTCCGAACTACAACTCTCCCATCTTGAACTGTAGCTTGGTTCCTTGTATTTGATGAAGTTCTGAGTTGATTGTTTGTTTGAGGTAGGTATGTTTTGTATGATTGGGTGATTAGGGCAAGTGTGTTGGTTAAATTCTCAATTAAGTTGTCTGTTAGAAAGAGTCCCGAATTAAGTTGAGTGTTGTCAGCAAAGTGTGGTGTAACATATGTAGATGGTTGAGTATGATGATGTGAATAGTGTTTTTTTTTTCCCCCCCCATAAACCCTTGTTGTGAGAGACCATTGCATCAAAGCAAGTGGATCCACAGTGTGTTGAGTGAATCGATCCAGCATTATTTTGTTCTTATTGGCATGTGCCTCGTGTTGCTTTAGATAAGCATACAGCTAATCATAGTTGGAGTCCCTCAACCCTTTGTTCAGTTTCATTGTTGTTACAAATCTACCCTATTTAGGCAACATGTTGTTCACAAACTTGGAGTTCAACTGCATTTTAGACAGGGTCATCTTGATGTTCAGCATGTCATTGATGAGTTTGCAAACCGGACATAGTAGTCGTGAATGGTTTCTCCCATGTTCTGTTGGAAGTGTTCAAAGTCATCAGACAGTTGTGATTCACGGTCCTCTTTTGTTAATTCTGAACCTTCCAAGAGCATCTTTACATTGTCCCATATATGCTATGCATCGATGTAATGATTGATAAGGGAGTAGATATCTTTTGGCAGCCCTTGAAGTAGGATGTTCGTTGCCCGAATGTCAGCATTGTACCTTTCCTTATCTTCAGGTGACAAGTCAGAATAAACTCGCGGTCGTTCTGGACCTAGATTTGGGGCACCTTCAGTCCCTTCAGTTAGTGTTTCCAGAAATGTCCCCATCTGAAATGGTCCTTCATCAATTGACTTCAAAATGTTCACACCATTCTGTTTACCCCGACAATACAATCGAATACGTTGTTGCCATGATGCAAAGTCAGTCTTATCAAGAATAGGTGGTCGGGTATCTGAACCGGCACATTAGATGTCTTCTAAAAGATTAGCCATCTTAATTGATTGTGCAATGATTAAGTTGATCAAACAATGATTAGTGATTGTATGTTAAAAGTGGTGATTGATTGTCTGATTTGGTGAATTGTTGTAAAGGTTTGTTAGGATTACACGTTGAAGAATTCAGTTCAAAAATCCAAAAAAGTCAATAACTCGCTGGAGGTATCGATGGAAGAGGTAAATTCACTCGCTGGCAAGTAATTAATTGTCAGAGTTCTGTTCACAAGTCGCTAGAAAAAATTCTTCAATAACCTGTAAACTTGCATGATTAACTCACTGGAAGAGAGTAGTAACTCGCTGAGCAAGAAATATAAAATTGACAGAGTTCCTCGTTCACAAGTCGCATAGAAAAAGATCTTCAAAACCTGTACTCTCTTGTTATTAACTTCGCTACATGTAACTCGCTACCTGCACAAAACGACAACTCGCTGACACAGTACTTTCTGACATAGTGTACGATTCCTACAACTTGCCCGTACAGTGATCTAACTCGCTAGGAAGATCAACGAACAGTAGCCTAACTCGCTAGAATGAAAAAATTAGTTTTTTACCCAAAAAAACCTAAAAAATCAACCCTTTTGAACATTTTTTGTCTGGGTTTCTTTGCCACAACTTGGTACTAAAGGCTATGCAACTATAAAAAACATGACTTTAACTCACAAATGTCTGAAGATCAAAGAAAATTAAGAACAAGACTATAAACTTCAAAAAACCAAACCTTTGGATCTAACTAACTAAGAAAAACGCACACACAATCTAGCTAATCATCCTATGTGCTCTGATACCATTGTAGGATTTGGAATCGTAACACAATCGAATGACTAGAGGATTAGCCAAGTTCTAGAGAGATAAAGTGAGGGAGAGCTTTCTAGAGTGAGAAAATGAACTTGTATAAATGAAATGACTAACCCACCTCTTCGATTGCATGGAAGAGGCTTTTATACTTACAATAAAACTGGCTTAGGGCCTTGGTAAAGGGCTAATATGTTGGGTTTACTACCCCCATTACCGAACATTATACATTAACTACTTAACTACGAGCAACAATAAACGGTAAAATACACGGGGTGACCAAGTCTTTTTCTAATATCTAATCATTTTAAATAACATCACTGGGTAAGCAGAAAGATGTGTAGGTTCTAAAATAATTCTATGCCAGACATTTTAATAAGAAAAAGTTGGTCCATTGTCGCTAACGTCAATATTAGTGACGCGTGGGTTATGTTAACCGCGCGTGTAGGACGGGGTAACTTATTGTCGAAAATTATTGAGTACATATTAAGTAGGCATAACGTTGTAAATAAAGCGACATATATAAAATACATACATCTCATATACACTGTCAGACTGCCAGCAAAACTATACATTAATCAGACCAATTAACTTACACAATTTTCTTAAAATACACCATCGAATGCAGAGGATACACATGTACTTTCCCTATCTCCTGTATTCATACAGTGAATCTTCTGATAATATGCACAAAGTGTTGAGCCAACAACTTTCAATGCGAACCCACATCTTTTCAATATCGTTTTGTTGTTTTGCGTAGTCATAACTCACATGATAGATGGCAAGAGCTTCATTATACACATGCTCGATGTTTCTCGTGGTATCTTTGAAATCCGATGCACCATATAATATCTGAATGACAATTTGTTGAAGTTTATTTATTATGTTTATATAGATAAGTTATATATGTGTGATACAATTGACAAAGTTCAAATAAACTTTCACAAAATAATTAATAAATACATAACTGCTTATACTTTTCCATCATATTTCTTGCAGCATCGCATACCAGAATAGATGATAAGGATTTTGTGACTGTCACGTACGCCGAAATGGAGATCATTTTCCATATTTTGAGCACGCGTGAAAGTAGCAAAACCCATAGCATACTTTGAAAAACATTTCTAGCGCCAAGTCAGAAGCCAACAACGAAGCGGATGTAATTTCACTTACCAAACGGATCTTGTTGACTTCTGACATGAATGCTAGGAATGTTCAATAGAGCTGAGTATTTAAATAAGAAGTTATCGATCACATATGATGTTTTCCAAAACCAACCACAACATGTTAGTGTAGTACTTTCCATGAGGAAGCACAATGATAATATGTTCTTTAGTAATTAGTCAAGGACAATGTCATATCCGAATATACGCCAAGGATTTTATGTCTGTCACGTATACCGAAATGTAGATCAGTTTCTACATTTAAGCACGCGTAAAAGTACCAAAACCCATAGGACACTCTCAAAATCATTCCTAGGGTCGAGTAAGAAGCCATCAACCAAACGAATGTAATTTCACTTACCAAACAGGTGTTGTTGGATTCTAACATGGGCGCTAGGAATATTCGATAGAGTTGAATATGAAAGTTGGGTAACTCGGATTAACAAGTGTAATGCCAGGTACTGTAAAACTAGTTCCATCAGGTTGTGAAACTATTTGGCTTAGATAAGAGCTTCAGGCCAAGGTCTGTCACGACTACATACTAAAAACGTAGCCTAGCCAAGTGACAGACCGCTCATACTCATCATCGCCATTTCACAGTAATGTGTATTCAGTGTTAGACATGCATAAACGGAAGTTCAAAAGGACAACATAGGATCTAACTATATGATAAGGGTTTATCAATCTCACGTACGCCGAAATATAAGGAATCTTCTATATGCAAGCATGTATGACAATACAAAACCCTTACGACACTCTAATGACCATTCCTACGTTCATATAACTGATGTAAGGAGTCAATGACTAAAAAGATACTATTTCAATTTTACCACCACTGTTGTTGACTCCTGACATGGACATAGGGGTGGTCCACAGAGACGGATATGTTACCTTGGTGGCACAGGTTTATATTCGCGGTTCCAAATAGAAGGGCGTTCGGTACAACATGACTGCAAACATCTATTTATTAGCGTTGCCTCATGATAACGCCTAAATTATACATGTTTTCGGCGGCGTTATTTGCATTTATTTTATCATTTCTCGTGAACTTTTGATACGTAATCGACTATATTTGCTATTATAGGTTCATGATATGTGTCGTGGAAGGAAACAGAAGAATACACGAAGAATTGAAGCTTAAACGAAGAAATAACTCAAGTTAATGATCTCCCGACACCTGTTCACTGTTTTGGCCATAACTCGGTCATACAAACTCCGTTTGACGCGATTCTATCGGACACGCAAAGAGAATTCAATTATCTACAACCATAAAAAAAACAAGTGCTAAAAGTGAGAAAAGTGCGGCGGTTTTACCCAAAGTGTGGCGCACTTTTGAGTCTGTGAGAAAATTAAAGGCAATTAATGAAGTGTGCATTAACTCTCGATGTGCGGCACATAAATAAGTTTGTAAGGCGCACTTTGGCCCCCGAACAACCTATAAATACCCTCCTTGGCTCTCTCATTTCACATATTATCACACATACACCTTCAACTCGTGTGTACTACTTAGAATAGGTGTTTTTGGTGATCTTGGCTTGACAAACCAAGGATCCAAACACCTCTTCAAACCACCATCACCACCATCGACTACCACCACTCTCCACCATCAATTTACAGATTTTAATCCATCCAAGGAAGTAGCATTGAAGTGTAATTCGAATCTATAAGCGATTGTGATAGAATTGTTCATAGTTTTCGGGTTTTGCTTTGAATATAATAAAGTGTTCTTAGGAAATTCTTGTGAAATCACCATCATTTGCACTTGGAATTTGGTATAATCTTGTTTATCCTTTGAATATAATTATTATTGAATTGTTTGAGTTCATAATGTGTTTTGTTACTTCTTTGATCATGGAGTAGTCATCTTGTGTTTGTTTGGGCAATATGTGATCTTGGATATAGAGCGTTTGGATATGTGTTTATTGAATTGGTAAAACATATTTTATACAAGAATATAGGCCGAAAGGGTTCTTTTATATATGTGTTTAATCATTCCACTTAATATATTGGTTATAATAACTTATAAAGGCCGAAAGGATTTGTTGTAATTAATCGATATAATCACTCGTTATATTTATAGGCCGAAAGGATTTGTACCTTATGATATCTCTATTTTCTGAACTTTTAAACACTATTCCAAACACATCATTGTCTTAGTGATCATTGCCTAAACAAACATACCTTAATCATTTGATTGAATCATCTTTTAATCACTTTCTTTATAATACTCGATATATGCAAGATTTGGTTAATTTGATCTGTGACAATCTTATTAACCTTAGCACCTTAATTATAAACTGTGAAAACTTCAATTCATATGGAACGACCTGGACTTACCTAAAGCTATACTATACACGAACGGGTATACTTCCCGAGTGTTGTGTTTTTAGTAAAAAATCGGTATTTATAGTATTATAAATTTAAAGCTTGCAAAACACACATCAATTTTTTGGCGCCGCTGCCGGGGAATTGTTTAAGTTGTTATCAGTTTGTTGCTTGTTTTTTGTGCTACTTTGTTTCTCATCAATTTATTTACTGTTTGTAATACAAAATTTACAAACTTGCCATGCCGTTTTCTGGCAAACGGAACCCAAAAATCATTTTTTCTTCAGGAAGTACGCTGCACATCCTATTTATGTGCCGATTTTCTTGAAAACCCAGAAAGTACGCCGCACTTTACCCAAGTACGCCGCACTTTCTGCAAATTTTCACAAACAAAATCTTATTTCAAAAACCAAAACCAAAACCCCAATCTGCTAGTCTTACGTTCTATAATCATTTAGAATTGTATTTTATCTGATTATATGCCTTGTGTATTTGTAATTATCTAGTTTATCATAATATTCGAGAAAAAACATAAAATTTCCAGAAAAGCTGGCGCACTTTTCCTAAAGTATGTCGTACCTATCCAAAAAAAATCTTTTATTTATTTATCCTTATTTGCTATATATAATAATTAATATTATATATATATTATATATATATATATATATATATATATATATATAGATTTATATATATATTATATATATTATATTATTATATATATATATCTTAAAAAATTAAAAAAATTATAAAAAATACATGAAAATAATTTATTTTATTTTGAATATTATCCTATTAGCCTTAATTATATATATATATATGTCTTTTTGCAAAATGCTTAACGTATCTATAAATCCCCTATCTTTCGGAAAACAACTTATAAATTTAATATATAAATTAAATAAAAATTTAATAACAAGGACTTATAAGATTAAAACTATCTAAAAAGAAGTCGTCAAGATCGAATCACTCAAATCTTCAACCCAACATTCTTCCGTTAATGACTTTGTCGTTATAAATATACCTGAAGAGGATGTTGAACCCAAACAAATAATCCTCGATCCCGATGATCATCCCATGTGGGAATTGTAAAGATTTGTAGCACCGGCTCCTAATTCTGTCATTGTTCAACCCAATGTTGATGACAACTTTGTTATCAACAGTACCCACTTAAAAATGATTCTGGAAAATAAATTCGATGGTTATCTGCGGGCCGATCCGCATGACCACATCCGTGAATTTCTCGCAATCTGCAACATGTTCAGATACTGTGAAACGCAGAGTGAAGCTGTTAAGCTTTTGATATTTCCTTTTTCCTTGTGCGATAAAGCTAAAACCTGGTTTAACAAACTTAATGAAGAGTCTATAACATCGTGGGAACAAATGAGAAAAGCATTTATAAACACATTCTTTCCACCTTCGTTGTTTAACCGTCTTTTACTTGAAATCACAAGTTTCTCTCAACTCGTATTTGAAAGTCTAACTGACGCTTGGTTACGACTCAAGAGCATGCTTCAAAAATGCCATGGGTCGGTTCTGACCATAGGAGCTATTATTCAAAGATTCTATCCCTGTCTAGAGAACCCACTCAAAGGATTGCGTAACTTACTGGAGGGAATTCTTCCTCTATAAAAGTCCAAATCAAGCTTTTCAATTTCTTGATGACGAAGTCCTTTTTAAACTTGATTGGTCACTTGAGTCTAAAATTGAACATCATCAAAGATCTGTTGCTTTCACCAATGAAAGTAATAATGATAATTCTCGATTAATGGAAAAATTAGAAGCTCCAACTATAAAAATAGATTCTCAATTTCAGAGCTTAAAAGAAGTATTACAAGATATGACGTTAACAAATATACAGGAACCGCTCTTGATTCCGGACCATGACCAAAACCGCATTCTAAAATTAAAACAAAAAAAAAAACCACTATGAACGATGACACGCCGATGTCATTGTAGTGGAACGGGTCTTGAGCCAAATTAAATCCTCTCAATATGAAGATTATGCAGAAAACCAATAAATTCTTATGATTCGTATTTCTCACCAATCATTCATGATCTTATGATTTCAAGAAAATCGCTTAACAGATTTTTAAACAATGATGTGAAAAATAATCTCGAAGATTTCAAAAGATGCATCCGTAGCATGAGAATTGTTCATTGGAAACTTTTTGACAGAGACGATCGTAAAGCCACCGGGGTTTTACCCAACAAAGATTCTAAAACCATCAACCAAGAACCTCAATCTAAAATATAGATCTTGAAAAATCAATCACAAATTTTTGGCAATTGTCAAAGATTACGAATAGTGTTTTTCATATAAAAAACAATGTTAACGATATGATTTTAAAGATGAAGCAAAATGAAAAGAATTTCCAAACTAAAGTTAAAAATATGGAAAGAAAAATAGATGAGTGGTCGAAGTCTCAAAACGTCTCTTTAGAACAAACCGATAGGACTGAACCACCACCTCCTCCTCAAGCTCACTGGTATTCGCTATTTTATACATAATTTTACCTTGTAAAATAAACCCAAAAAAGACCAAAAACATAATGAAAATTGCAAATATATGTTGTTTTTGTGTTTGTGTATGTGCAGGTACGGATATTAAGAAAAAGACAAAAATATAGACAAAACCGAACAAAACTGAGCACGAGAATGGAATGAGCGCGAGATTACAAGTCCAACGGTGCCCTCGGATTTAATTGGGCCAGCCCGTAACCCATTTTGTGGGCCGGGCCGCCCACTATTCCAAAAGCCCAATAAAATGCTTAAGCCCATTTTTAACCATAATATAAAGTTACATAAATTTGAGACGTATATGTTGCTGACGTCAGGCCGCACATGCGGTGAAATTAAATGAAAATGAAATCACGTGCAGTTCCACTAGGGAAGAATGGACGAATGTTGTGTGGCCACGTGGCTAAGCTTTTATTCTCTACAATTCATTTCAAATAGTTGCAAATATGATCTAACGAATGAAAACGCAGCGTAGTAATGAAGCAATAATATTGGCCACGTGGCGACTTTGTGACAGGTGGATCTAATGTATGCAAAGCGGCAATCCGTGTGAGGTGAAATTCTATGCAATGATTAGCCACTCTATACTCAAATGATTAGTGCAATTTTACACTTTCACCCCCTTGGTCCCTTATAAATGTATCCCGCTCCCCCTCACTTGTACTAGTTTTTTTCATTTTATTTTTCTTAGTTTAGTTTAGATATTTTTAGCTTATTTGTTTTTTTGGAATTGCTTATTTTAGTTTTTATGCTTTATGTACTCAGCTTTTGTCTCAAGCTTTTTAATATAATGTAATAGATTTGGTTTAAAGTTGATTATAAATCTCGGTTTTCTTATTTGGTGCTTATTGGTTCGTTTATCTTTATTTTCATGTTCTAAATCTATTAGCTATCTTTTCGTGCGGCTTATTATTATCAAAAACTTTTTTAAAAGTTAGAAAGTGACTTCTAAAAACTCTCAAAGCTTTTTCGATATTTTTCATTAGTTTTTAAACACTTTTCATACTAATAAGCTCTAAACATTGATTCCGGCTTATTGACATGCTTAATTCGTTTTTCGTTTGAATAGTAGCTCATAATCTTTTATAAGGTAAGCTTCTTATAAGCTTACTTGATTTTAAATTAGCTAAAATTGTTAGATTAAATTTTTGTATGCGTATATGCTTATTTGAGTTGTTGTTTGATTGTCAATTTTGTGCTAGTCTTTGTTTCTATCTGTGTCTTGGCTTATTGATTTGGTAATTGCCGTATTTGATTTAGATATGGCTTAGTATGATAGACCAATATAAGTGTTTATTAGTCTTATTTGTTTAAATTTTAGCTAGCTTGTTATATCGGTTAGTGTTAGTTTGGCTTGTTCTTGTCTAAAATAGCTCTAATTACTATCAAATGTTAGTGTTGTAGAGTAGGTTAATTCGTTGTTCAAAAATTCAACGAAAATTAAAAATATTAGACCCAAACTTGTTGTTATCATTATTCTTATTTTGTTAGTGTTTATAAAAAATCATTGTTGGGCCTTGTCATAAATTAGCTTGGGCTTGTTGTACGTGTAGGTTAATTCGTTTGAAATTACATATTTGTATTATGCTTTTATAAAGGGTTCTGTTAACATTTGAATTTGTTATGTTGTTTGAATTTCTTTTGTTGGTACCGGTTTCATCTCATGTGGCGTGGAGCTTAAGGTGTTTATTTAGCTAGACCGACTTTGATTAGTTGTTTTTGTTAAATAAAACGGTTGGTATTCGTTTAACATTCTTAGAGCTTGCCCTCATCACGGATTTACGGAGTTAACTCAAGTTGATACCTTTTACAACGGTTTAAACGAGAATGAACAAGACTCCTTAAATGCCGCGACGGGTGGAAATCAACTTTCGACCTTAGTCGAGATTGTTTCTAAAAAAGTTGTCACTCCCGCTCCGGTAAAGGCGGTTGAGGAATCTTGCGTTACTTGTGGTGGTGCTCATGCTTGGTATAATTGTCCGAGTACCGATAACAATCAAGCTAGTGTTTATGCGACTACGGGTACTAACAATCAAGTTAACCCTCCGAATCATGTTAGTAACTAAATTCCACCACCAGGTTTTGCTCCGGTGCATAACAATGGTCAAAATATGTTTAATAATCAAGGTCAAGGGAATAATTTTAATCGGAGAAATAATTTTCATGGAAATCAAGGTTTTCATCAAGTTAATCATGCTTCGAATTTTTCAAATCAAGGATTTCAAAACCAACCGTTTCAAGTTCCTAATAATCAAGTTCAACAAGAGTTTTCAAATAATTTTTCAAGTTACAAGAGGAATAATGACCAAATGATGAGAAACATGCAAAATCAAATCAACTCATTGAAAGGAGACCTTAAGAATGAAATTCAAAACACAATAAAATCTCAACAGGCCGTCATGATGAATCAACAAACTACTTTCCAAAATAATTTGCAAAACATGATTTGTGGATTGTTTCAAAACCAAGCCTCAACTTCGGATACTCTTCTGAGTAATACCATTCCAAACCCGAAGGGTGAGATGAAAGCGATCACTACTCGAAGTGGTGTTACTTACGAGGGACCCTCGATTCCTGCTAATCCTTCTCCTAAAAAGGTAGTGGAATGAGAAACCGAGGAGACAATGGATAAAGTCCAATCAAATTTCCAAGGAAGTACCGCTCACATCCCACCTCCGGTTATCCCCATTTATATTCTGGAACCCGATGTTCCGAAGACTTTGCCTAAAACCATTCCGGAACTCGATGTTTTGAAGAGTTTGCCTAAACCGAATATTCCATATCCTTCACGTCGTAATGATCAAAAGTCCCGTGACAAAGCTTCGAATCAAATGGAGAAGATCTTCCAAATCTTTCAAGATTTGCGCTTCGACATTAGTTTCGCAGATGCCTTACTTTTGATGCCAAGATTTGCTCCTACGATTAAGAGTTTGCTGATGAATAAGGAAAAATTGCTTGAGTTAGCTAAAATACCGTTGAACGAGAATTGCTCGGCGATGCTCCTCAAAAAGCTTCCTGAAAAGTTAGGAGATCCCGACAAGTTTCTTATTCTATGTAATTTCCCGAGAATGGATGTATGTCACGCCTTGGCCGATCTTGGCGCAAGCATAAATCTTATGCCTCTTTCTATTTGGAAAAAGCTATCTTTACCCGAACTTACACCAACTCGGATGACTTTAGAGTTAGCGGATCGATCTATAACTCGTCCTAAAGGAGTCGCCGAAGACATCTTTGTCAAAGTTGGGAATTTCCATTTTCCTACCGATTTTATTGTTGTTGATTTTGAAGCCGATCCTCGAGTACCTCTTATACTTGGGAGATCGTTTTTAAGAACCAGTCGTGCTTTAATTGATGTCTACGAAGGAGAACTTGTTTTAAGGGACGGAAATGAACAAATAACTTTTCATGTCGATGGCACGTCAAAACATCTTTAAAAGCATGTAAACGAATAAATTAAAATGGTTAATGACACATGCAAGGATAGTTTTAAAAGGTTTACCGACGAACCTACTCCAGTTTGCTCAACTCCACCGGAAAAAGACAAAAATGAAGAGGAAAAACAAGAAGCAAAGATTATCAAAGAACCGACAGCTAAACGCAGAACTTGTTTTACGGAGTGTTTGAAGAATTTTAAAGTTATTCAGAAGGAGAGCATTTTTCATTCGAATAAAACACCTCAAGTTTCTTTGGTTCTTGCAATCACATCCATCCTACCATCCATTGAGCCCGAGAATTCTCTCATAATAGGGGACGAGCACCTTAGCACTTTTTGTGTTGAGGAAATTGTTGCAATCCCAAGAGAATCCGAGGATACATCTGGGAGTGATAATGAGAACGTTTTACTTCCACGTGATGATTCTGTGACTTTTTCTAACCCTCTTTTCGAATTTAACGACGAATATGTCTCTAGTGACGTAAACCCTCTTTTTAATGAAATGTTAGAGGACATCGAGTGCAAGGATTCTTATGATTCTAACTTTGATAAGTCGACTTTCCTAGTCGCGCCTCTTTCCGATTCTAATAAGGATGAGTGTCTTGCTCCGGGAGACGACATTGAGTTTCTATTTCACCATGATCCATTTGTTCTTATGAAAAGCATTGCTTCCATTCTCGAGGGATTCATCGATGAACAACCTTTCGAAGAGAATGATGATTTATTTGATTTGGAATGTAAAACTAATGATTGGAAGAAGATTTTGTACGATGATCCAATTGATGAGGCTGAGTGTTTCGATCCAGGAGGCAATATTGATGAACCACAACACTTCAAGAATGAATCCGACTATGATTCTTTGATAACTTTTTCTCCTAAGAGTGATCCTCTCCACCATGAATTCGCCGGTGAACTCATAACACTTCCTCCAAGAATTGTTAGAGAACACGAGGAATATCTTAATCATATGATGTTGCTATGTGGTAATTCATCTTCCTAATCGCCTGAAAAATTTCATGTTAATCCAAGTTCGATTACCGAGTCTCTTCTAACATCTCCTATCCACGTTGAGGATAGTGACACCGTTCAAGAGGAGATCGATATATTTTCCGTTCCAGATGACTCAACACCACCGGGTATTGAAAGTGATGTTGAATCAGAAGAAGATGTTATTGTTCAAAACAACTTACTTAACGATGATATTTCTCTTCCCGAGTATGAGTGTTTTACCTTCGACGTTGAGCCCAATGCAGCCGTGATTAACAATTTTGATGAGCTTAATAAAGACGAATGTTTTAACCCAGGAGGAGGGGAGTTTGTTGTTGAAGAAGACAATTCCTTCACATGTGTCATTCGGACTTTTCTCTCGTATCTCACCTACCCTGTGGATTCTCCTTTACTTCTCTCATTCGGGAGTGAGGATCTCATTTTTGACCCTTGCATCTCCACTTTTTATCAAAATCCGGTGGCATTTTCAATAAAATATTGTTATTCCACTTGTTTCATCCCCAAGGACGAATGAATTCGGGAATCGAGTCAAGCTATGTGACTCGGTTACCAAAAACAAAGCGCTTCGTGGGAGGCACCCCATGCTTATCCATTTTCTAGCTTCTTTCTTATTTCTATTGTGATGTGAGGAGGCTTGTACTCTTCCGATTCTTGTTGTTGTTTGTACTTGTGATTTTTGCAGGATTCACCTAATATTTTTTGATGACTCTCGTGTTCGGTGTCTTGTCCCGGTCCACTCGAGCTTCCTAGCCTTTGCTTACCATTAGTTTGGGGAATCTGATATCCTAAAGATTATTATCGACTAACATTTATCTTTTAGCACACTTAATAAACGGCTAAAGATTTTTGTGATACTTTCTTCATGTTTGGGTTATGCATTAGACATTTTGAGTTATAGTATGGGGTTTTTAGCCTTAGATTGGGAAACATTGAGGGCAATGTTTAATTTTAGTATGGGATAGTATATCTTCGATATGATCTGACCTACTTTTGCCGTTGTTCTCACGCACCTCGTTTTTCCACAAAATTTTAAATTTTTAAGTCTTAATATCTAAATTATTGTTCATATCTAAAAAAATATAAAATAAAAAAAAAGTTGACACGAATGTAGGTTTTCCGTTGGTGAGAATGAAAAGTAAATTTTGACCCGACCGGTTTTATATCTTAGCTTTCTCCTTAACTAAAAATAGATTGTCTTTGCTAATCTTTTATACAAGGAGCTATAAAACGCTAGTCTAGCTTGAAAAAGTCAAGACTTTGCAAGTTCCCATAATTGATTTTAAATATGCGAAGTTTGATTTATTAGAGTTGAGATTGTTGCCAGTCAATGTGACTTGTTAAAGTGCCAATCTTAATTCATTAGGCTAAGTATTCACGAGTTTCTTTATTAGAAATTTTAAATTGTGAAGAACAAGAGATGATAGAGTAGAGTATAAGTTTTGATGCTAAACATAGAATAGTTGGATTTCTTTAAGGCTCATGAGAGTTAAATTGTGGCTTTTTCTCCTATTAGCTTGTTTTACCGTTATATATAATTTTTTAATAAATAGAGTTGTGCGGTTTTTTAGTTAATAATTAGTTAATAGAAGTTTTCTTTAGTTCTTTTGTGATTAAGATGAGTACACATTAGTAATACTTAATTTGGCATACTATATGTATCACATTAATAAATATTTTGCTTATCCCTTAAAGAGCCTTAGGGTATATGGGGTAAGTAGAATTTAATAAGTGAAATTATAGCCTTATTCATTCCTTAAAGAGCCTTAGGGTATATGGAATGGATATTGTTGCTTAATTTTTGTCTTGTTTGTACCTTAAAGAGCCTTAGGGTATATGGTGCAAATAAGATTGGTCTATTTATGTCTTAAAGAGCCTAAGGGTATATGACATGAATGGTACCTTGCTTAAGTAACCCAATAAAAGCCAAATTTTGGTCGCCTTGATGTGGACTTTAATCTTGATTGCATTTGATCTTTTGAAAAGGGCTAGGAACTAATTATTGCGTTTTTAACCGTTACGCTTTATTTTTGGAATTAATAAGTATCGAAATAAAGTCTTAAAGAGCCTTCGGGTATATGACTTAAATAAAATCTTGAGATACAAAATTAGGAATAAGGGAGGAAAAGTAAGTACACAATTAGCTTTTATGAGTAGTGTTAGCATCATAACTTGTATTTTACAATGATCTTGTTTTTAAGCTTGGTTTGGAGATGTGAAAGTCAGGGACGATGAATTTATCCATTTAGACACTTTAAGTGCTTTTTGTTCCATGATCCTAAAAGTTATCAATGAATAATGAAAACAATGCATTATGTCACACATGAATAAAGTATAAGTTGTAGTTGTAAGATATAAATCATAAATTATAAAAATCATAAAAATGAAAAAAGTTTTGAAAATGGGAAAATGAGGTGTTTTAAAGCTTGTAATTTTTTAACTCTCCCAACAAAAGTCTTTGCTACTTTTCAAAGATTTAGTTTGGGGAAGTTTTGAGGTATTTTGTTTTAAAGCATATAATTTTGTGTGAGGACACACAATCATATAGTTTGAGGAATTTTGATATGTGTGAAAACACATATCCGTTTTATAATAAAACTGACCCATAAAAGACAAAATTGTGCTTAAAATGCTTGTATATTGCTTGTTTTGTCTTTGTGATTGTGTAGGTATGGATATAGCAAAAATAGCAAGAAAATGGTCAAAACCGGACAAACACAGACACGAGACGAAAAAGAGTGTACAAGAGCCGAGGATTTGATAGCAAGAAAAGGTCAAAAGTCAACTCCAGTCAAACCTTGGTCAACCAAAGTCAACTCGCTAAATGACAAAACCCAAAAATTCCCAAAACAGTCCCTCAAATTAACTAAACTGCAAAAATAATCCTTAAAGCCCTAACGGTCGTTATCTCCTTATACTATAAAAGATAACGCTCGTTATCTATTATATAACCCAAGCCCATAGCCTAATCTTTTTTATTTACCCTGGCCTAAATCCACTCAGTTAAAATCAGTTATAAAAAGAATAAAAAGGCGCGGGAATAGCTTTTACTATTCATCATCGTCTTCGCGTTTAACCCTACTCAAATCAAAGGGTAAATTGAAATTGAGGACGTGGCTCTATGATTCGAGTACCAAGGTACAAGCTGGCAGAGTTAGACGTCATGAAAGGCTCCCATTGGTTGATCCCCACAAGGAATGACACGCGACTAAAGGGAAGAAACACACTAATGATTGGATTTTTGCACTAAATTTAGTGCAAAAGAAGCACAAGTGCTCTGACACACAGAATGCCACGTTGGCAATCCGTGTGCTCCAAAATTGTTGGAAACACAAAAAGTGTCGGTCGCTTCCAAGTTGTAATAGGTATTAGCTCGTAGTCAGTGTAATGATTAGATTAGTAATCTAGTCCGGCCTAAGGCCCATGGGAAGCCCATCATAGCCTATGGTCGGCCATCATGTAACTATATAACACCTCTCCATGCATTAGAGAGGTGGTTGTTGGTTGTTTTCATTTCCCATTTTTCACACACATAAGAATAATATCATCCATTCCATCACTTTCTCTCTCTAAATATCACAACCCATATCTCTCTCTTGTTCTTGGTAGATCATAAGATTACATGTTTCTTCAATTGGTATCAAGAGCCATGAAGTGGTGTGTTTAGTTTTTACAAATGATTACTGTTCCAAAAGCTCTAATAAGCTTTCATAAGCTCTTCTAGTCTATAAGTTGGAATTGAGCTCATCAATTCAACTTAATACTACTTAAACCAATTAATCAGGTTAAAATTATGGAAATCATGGTGAAATTTGGTTATAAGCTTGTGGATGATGGGGTAACAATGGAAGACCCCATTGGACTTTTACTAGCTTGTCTTCTAGACAAAGCTAGAGCTTGTAGACAGCTTTTGAACTTAATTGCCTTTGTTTAGCTAAGGCAGAGGTAAATTCCCTTTAAAATTCAAGTTATTTAGCTTAAATATTGCATTTGGTTAATTTCAGCTTACTAGTTGCTTATTTGTGCTTATTAATATGTTATTATGCTTATTAGACTTATTTGATCATCTATTTTTAGTTAATATAGCTTAGATCTTAATTTTGTTTAATTTGTCTTTAAAATCAATAAAAAACCAAAAATATTAGTGTAGCTAGTAGCTTATTGATTTCAGCTTGTTGGATTAGTGTTTTTAGCTTTTTAGGTCTGTTATAAGTTGTTTATTATCTGGTTATTTAGATTTGAGCTTTGGATTGCATTTTCATAAGTCTAAATGGTTTCTAAGATTGTTAAAGGGGTGTTTGGCACAACAGTACTAACTGCAACTTAGTACTGTTTGTGGCCTCTTGGTTTTTGGTAATTGTTTTCACCCTTTTATTAAGTTAGAATAATTAGGATTTTGAGTTAGATTAGTTTTAAATCAAAGTTTTCATAATCTAGTTGGTAATAAAGTATTTGTCATCATTTGGTTAGAATTTAAGTGCATTGTAGCTCAATTCTATTTTAGGTAGAAACTTAGCTTGCTTTGCTCTTGTTTTAGTTGATAAAAAGTGTTAAAAAGAGTCTCATCGGGTTTCATTAGGTCTGCACTAATAGATTTAAAGTTGTGGTTCTTATGCTTGTCACTGCATCAGATAGGGTAAACACTCAAACTGCTATTATCTAGCTTGATTTTTAGTAGGATAAAATAGGTTTAAGCTTTTGATTTTCAGCATTTAAGTAGCTTTTATCTCATATTTTATAAGTTTACACTTAGTTTCTAAAATCTAGCTTATCTTGTTATCTGTTTTAGCTCTTAAAATCATCAAATTTTCTTTTAAAAATCCAAAACTCAGCAGCTACTGAGTTAACTGTCTGTTTTCATAGTGCCTTTTCTATAAGCTCTTGTAGTCAAAATCTCTTTCAAAAAGCAGTTTTATGTAGCATTTAAGCCAGATTTTAAGAAAAGTTAAGTTTCATCTTCTAGAGTGCTTATTTGGGAGCTTAATTTTAGGCTCCAAGTGAGCTTAAGGGTCTGTTTGGCTGTTGTTTTCATTTTAGATGCTTATTGAGATTTCAGCTTATAGCTTAGGTCCTTTGTGCTTAATTTCCTTTCATTTAAGCTCAGTAGTGTAGGAAGTAGCTTAATTTTAGCTTTAAATTCATTAGTGTAGCTTATTTTAGCTTTTAGAGTTCTTAAAATTTGATAAAATCAAAAAAAATATAGTTTAGTGATTATGTCATCATTTTCAGCTATTCTTAGCTTAAATAGGGCTTTTCATGAATAAGTGTTTTTATTAAAAGTGTTTGTTATCAGCTTATTTACAACTTTTCTTCTTTAAGTTTTCAAAAATAAAAAAATGACAAAAAGAGTTGAGGGTGGGACTCGAACCCACGACCTCCTGCACACACACCTATTGCCTTTACCATCATGCTACAATAGCTCATCCGTTGAGCTTTGTACACATTAAACCTTTATCACCTTTTTCATTTTCCTTTTCCTTTTTAATTCGTAGCTTATCCAAGCTTATTTAGGGCTTATTTGTTCTAGCTCGTTACCTTTGCTGTTATTTTTTCATTGTGTTCCTAATAGATTTTAGGACTTTTCTTGAATTTTGGTTATTTTCCCATTATTTATTCATTTTTAATATTTTCCTTAGATTAAATATTTCGAAAATCAATAAAAATAGAAAAATAATTTTTAAAAATACAAAAAAAATAGTTTTTAGATTTAGAATAATTACTTTTAGGTTTACATTTATTAAAATCATTTTTACCCTTTATAGATTTTTAATTTCATTTTTAAGCTTTTAAATTTAGTTTTAAAAATAGATTTTTATTATAAAAAGTAGTTAAAAATAGTTTTCTGAGTTTTTATAATATTTTGGACTTTTCTAAGTTTAAAAATCATTTTTAAGAATTTTTAGTATTTAATTTGCTATTTTCTAGGATTTAAATAGATTAAATTAGTTTTTAATTCATAATTAATTCAAAAATAACCAAAAAATAATAATTTTCTTTTTCTTAAAATCTTATTCTGTCTTAATTTAGGTTTAGAAATTTTAATTGCGCACATAGAGTTAGTCTTAGCCTTAGTGCTTAGTTGTCGAGTTTTTATTTGTTCCCGTTATGTTTTTGTGCATTAATTGCTTTTGTTTGTTTTTCTTTAATTGTTGTTTTTAATTAGTAGTTATAGATAATCAAATAAATCTTTGTCTTCAATTCAATCATTGTAGCCGTCCCAAGTTATGACTTTAGGGGGGGGTCAATGGGATCCTTTTACGGGGGGGTGGTTTTCAGGTGTCAATGGGTTTAATGTAGGAAGGGGTTGTTTAAGGGAAGTGTGGGTGGGATGTGGAGGGTTGACAGTGGGGCTTAAAGGTGGAACGATTTGCGGGGGGGGCTTGGGGGGGTTTGGGTTATGAATGAGGTGTGGTGGGCGTGTGAGTAGGTTATTAGTAGGGGTCCGATGATATTGCGTTCGATATTGTTGATTATTGGCTGTACTTACATAAATTGGCAGTGTCTCAAATTTCGGGTTTGTTGGGTATAATCGTCTTCATAGGGTAAAGAATGGATAAGTTTCTCCTTTCACCTCCGACTTTGTAATCATTGATACAAAGGAATTAAACAATAAAACTATCATTCTTGGTCGACCTTTTTAGCAAACATTCGTGCTGGAATTAATATTTCCACCAGAGAAGTCTCGCTTGGGATTAAGGAAGACAGGGTAAAAATCAAGATGAAGGAACAAGAGTGTAATACGACTGTTGATGAACACCTTATCACACGACCAACATCACAGGATGGACTAAGCCATAAAGCTGTCAATAAAACCCATTGATTTGAACATGTTCGCCAAGAACATGAAAAAGGGTACACACTATGGGCATCATGTGACCCTTACTACGAAATATGCGATGGAGGGGGGATCCCAACAAAAAAATTGAAGCATTTCTGGAAAAGCAAAAATGATGATGATCGCATAACCTTAGAATGGGAAGGATTAAGTTGTACCAATTGGGTAAGGGTAAGGTACGTTAATGTAAATGATATAGCTAAAGAAAGGATCCTTCAAAAATTTTGGAACAATAAGCTTGGAGGGCAAATACGAGAAAAGACTTAAATGGAAGAACAGGAGGATCCTGAGAAATGTGGGGAGACCAAGATCGAGAGGGGAGGGTGGGCCATTAATTCAGGGCAGTAAGTGGTTACCAAGTTACTTGAAGAATGGTTTTTTGAGGTTAACAGAGATAAGGATGACTTGAAAGGAATCATTGACTACTTAGAACCTACATTATATGAAGGATTCGTTGACCACAATGATAAAGCATATAAGTAAAGGAGGAACAAGTTACTAGGAATACCCTATACAAAACCCCAACCAATTAAAAGAGAAGAAGCTAAAATAACTAAATATAACCTAGGAGCTAGTGAGGTATTTACGAAAACTAAGATTTTGAACAAAAAAGAATTTCCCAAAACAGCAGCTAACATTGTTGATATAAGGGCAGAAATAATTAAAGATAGAAATAGTAGTTCAAAAGATCTTTCCAATACAAAAAGGAGACATTGGTGTAAACCAATTTGCCAGTGAAAGAAAGACATATGCACCAAATGGGCTTCATGTAACCCCTATTTTGACGAATGTGATGGGGGAGACAACCCTAGGGAAAACAAAGAATATTAGGAAAGCAATAATGATGATATATGAACAATGTTAGAATGGGAAAATTTAAGCTTTGACAACTGGATGAGAGTAGCATTTGGAAATGTATGTAGCATGACTAAAAGAAGAATCTACAAAGATTATTAGAGAAATGAGGGGCAGGAAAAATTAGACAATGAAAAGACGTAGAATGGTCATGAGTCTAACTTAAAGACTCGGTAATAAATAAAAGTGCTAGTCAGAAGACAACCCGTCTTTTATTTAATAAAATTTCTTTTTGTATTAGTTGGTTTGCATGTTTCTTACTTTATTTTGCAGAATACAAAATCTAAGAGGCAATTCTCGCAGGACAGGCTTGGACTAATATTCATTGTCGGTTAACCTTGTTGAATTTGTAGCAGTTACGGCGTAATCACTACAGTTACGCCGTAACCACTACAGTTACAACGTAACCCATTTCAAGGTTACGCCGTAACACCTTAAAAACATAAAAAAATTACCATTTGATTACGACGTAACAACTATGGTTACGCCGTAACCTCCTTCTGAAATCTTAAAATTTTAAGTTTTAAACATGTCTAAACCTTGTATACGTAAATGAACTTTGTGGGTATGTTCTCTAGAAGCCCTCACGAGACTAAACACGTCCACTTAGGCCACCAAGTGGTTTAAAAGGCTTGTTGCATATGCTAAATGCAACAGTGATTCCTATGAAAGTGAGTTAGGTTTGTAGTTCCTGTACACTCCATAATTCTTATAGAACCATTTTATGCTTTGGTTTGTTTTTGTGATCACAGGGGATAAGGAAATCCAAAAGGAACTCGAGTTTTTGGTGCGATTGCCTGATAATTGAGACAGTTCAATTTTACTAAAATACTATCCTAGAAAATTCATATTTATTAGATAAAAATTATAACAATTGATGGACCCAGGAGAAAGGGGGCTCAGCGAGAAGAGGATTGTACCGTAAGAGAAGCAAGGGGGTCAACCTCTTTCAAATATACAACATGGATTCTGACAATGCAATGTAGTTGGACTCTCATGTCGATCCGAATAAAGAAAGGATGCAAGATAAATACTATCATTTCCAATCTCCTATTTGAATATTGCGAAAGACGGAGATAATCTAATAGATTTCCGCATAATTTCAAATCTTGAAGCAATGCTCAGGGAGTTTCTTGTCTTAATTATACTCTTTTCTTATTATTTCATTCCCTTAATGTACAATAGGGACATTGTACAAATCAAGTAGAGGGATGAGAGTAGAATTAATACTTGATGTATGTTTTGCCTTTGATTTTCTTATTTTCTTTAAAAATTATGCCAATTTTAAAATTTTTGACAAATTTTTCTTAAATAACTAGAATTAATCTTTGCCGAATGCACATTACCTTTTATTACTATTTAGTGAGATTTAAGCCTAATATTCCGTTTCCATCATATTACTCAAAAATCCACCAAAATACTTGAGTGTGCCTGGTTAGTATTGTAGACTTTAGAACTTGGCATGTACATATTCATAGACCTAATTTGATTAGCAGGACATGGATAGGTTTAGAAGGTCAACACTTTAGGAAATCACCCCAAATAGCCTATATGTGTCTCTGAGTTTATCAAACTAGTTACACTGTACTTGTCGACCTCCATGATAAAACTCCTTATGTTGCAACTCATTATTTGTAAAAAGCTACCTTGAGAACCCATGTTAAAACAAATCTATGTTTTCAACTACTCTATATGTTTCTGTTTACACCATTCACTTAGCCTATTCCTGTTAGTCTTTATTTTTCTTTGTGTTGAAATCTCTGGCTACTTAAGTCTATGAAGAAAAGAGGGTGCAACAAAATGGCCACCCATGAGCTAAAAATATAAAGATGGTGCAAAATAAAAAATAAAAAAATAAAAAAATAGAGCTAGTAGCCCATAATTACACCAAAACATCTTTGTAAAATGAAGCTCCCATTACTACACCAAATCATACCGATACTTATGGAGAATGGAGCTAGTAGCCCATTATTGAAGATTAAATTTTCAGACTTTGACTCTTGGACCCATGGATGGACAGTAGCTAGTTATGAAAACCTTAGACTACTTTAGACTATTTGTTTTGTGTTTTGACATTATCAACCATTGAATGTGTATCCCATGTCTATCCTAACCCTTAATCATCCTTTAAACCATAATACCCTTGTTGTCTTTGAGAGTTATTTAGACCCTAATTCTAACTGGTGCAGACTTGTGTACTTTCCAAGCTTATGATAGGATACATGCTATGACTGTGCAATTGATCGTAGCACATCGAAAATGATAACAACTTAGCTAGTAGAGTAGCGAGAGACTTTTTATCCCCTTTTTGTGAGGTGTTTGGATTTGATGTTTTCTAGCATAAGAGTTTTATAAATTTATTTCTTGAAGTTATTCTCTAGAAATCTTTTTATGAAATGTTTTAACAGGTTCTACTTGAGGGCAAGCAGAAGTCTAGTGGGGGGTTATTTGATAACATCAAATATTTAATATTTTTTGGTGGTAAAATACCCACTAAAATACCTACAAATGTTTCACTAACACTCGAAAACGAGATATTTTCTATTGTTTTGTAGTTTTCTGGTGAAATGCATGAAAGTGACAAGAAACAAGGGAAAAAGGACTTAAAGTGTAAATTCTAAAGAATGTTACGACGTAATGCCAAAAATGTTTAAGCCATAACATAAACTAAGCAAGTACGAGGATCAAGGAAGACTTTACGGTGTAACACTACATCTAGTTACGCTGTAATCCTATATTTGGAAGTAAATCTTGTCAAAGTTATAGTTACGGCGTAACACCTTATCTAGTTACGCCGTAACCATGAAGATCCACAAATATAAAATGAAGATCACGTACATATGGAAGTTATATGAAGGTTACGACGTAACACCATATCTAGTTACGACGTAACAGCTACCTAATTATGGAATGCCGTGTAAGTTGGTTACGGCATAACACCTTTATTGGTTACATCGTAACAGGTTTGATATCTATAAATAGAGCCCTCATTCAAGCTATTCCGACATTACTTCCTCCACAGCCAATTGGAGAGGCAACAAAGGCTTCCAACCTTCAAAGAATTCCACCTGGAGTCCAAGGAAGATCACACTTTACTTACTTTTTGTATTTAATCATTCAAAATACGAATACTGTAAGAATTATGAGTTCTCAATATATGATTTCTTCTATCTCTTATTGTGTCTCTATTACCATGAGCGGCAAAGCACTTAAAGTGCTGCCCTAGTTATGTAAATACTTTTGTGGTGATTGTTTCCTGTTAGATTATGGTTTTGTGAGATATTCCTTGACTATCGTGTAACCTTGGGTTTTAGTAGTACGGGTGGTTTGGACCTAGCTTGCCCCATTAATAGATTATCATGTCATGATGGGATCCAACGGGTACTAGGGAGGATCACTAACGCCTTACTTGGTGTAGGAACTGACCGGTCACCGTACTTATCACTCAATAATTAAAAAGCACAGGAACTCTTTCAGAGGGGGTTAATAAACTTTACATGTTATTAGATATGTTTTGGGAATAGTTGGGATTAATCACTGATTCGGGACTGATGATTCGGGATAACCTACCTCCTAGATGATTCGGGACTGATTCAGAATCGCAGGGAGTATAAGATAGACTGTATATGCACATTCAAGTCTATCGACCTTAGAAACCAGTAATGATGTCGTTACGGCCGTGTATG
This sequence comes from Tanacetum coccineum, assembly GCA_026074375.1. Classification (NCBI taxonomy): domain Eukaryota; kingdom Viridiplantae; phylum Streptophyta; class Magnoliopsida; order Asterales; family Asteraceae; genus Tanacetum; species Tanacetum coccineum. The sequence goes on from BQNB010009989.1 coordinate 73,928, forward strand.
TGTGCTTCAGCTGCCTTGTTGGTGTGGTACTTTTGGTGAAAGATTGTTAGAATGATCAACCCTTAGCCTTATAATAAAAACCCAATTTACATTTTGACTTGTTTCTCCTTAGCTCTAGTGGTGGAGATGTGTGTCCTTGCCAAGCATATGATATGAAGATAATCACGACCGAGCAAATGAGCATACCAATTAAATGTTACACCCTAGATTAGTTGAGTGATCTAAGTGTTTTCATTTCCATATTTCGTGAGGTGCTTGGTCTTCAACATGTGATTAAAACAAAGGAAGTGCTTAAATGGAAAAATCCTTAACCTCGGTTGGGATACATTTTCAATATAATCTAGAGTCTACTTGAGGACAAGTAGGATTAAAGTGGGGGATATTTGATGACATCAAATAACGTTACGTGTATACCATCATTTATCCCGAATAAGTTACCCATTTTTATATAAATATTGCAAGAATTTGTACTTAATTATTTAAAAGTATTATTTGCAGTAATTAAGGAGTGATTTGTGAAGACATGCTAAAAGGCGCACATTTTGGAGCCAAAATGATGATATTTGAAGATTGCCTATTTCTGACCAATACGTCGTATCCACAAAAAAATATACGGTGTATCAGCGCCAACTCTTCACAAGAAAATGCGCAAAAACAATTCCCAATATGGCGTATCACTCTTCTACCATACGCCGTATCCAACTGGATAGACATTCAAAGATACGAATATAATTATATTTTGGGAATGAATATTTGATTGATTATAAACTTAGCGCGCACTCCAAGGAAAATTCCCCAATATGCCGTATTGGCCTAGCCCAATACGTCGTATCCAGTCTTTTTCAGACACTATAGATAGAAGACTCAAAAACAAGTTTTCAGTGTGCAAAAACATATTCTCCATACCATACACATAAAAGATAATTTTCTAATAAAAAGAAGAGCAACCAAAGGTCACGCATCGATCACGATTCCATAGAAGACGTTGTGTGATTCCTATACTCTTGTAATTATTTAATTTTTGGTTTCGTTCGGTAAAGCGTTTAGTTTACCTTGGTTATTTGATTGCTTGTATAATTATAATGGTTATGGGCTAATATCCTAGGGTATTAGCCATATTAATGAAGATTTAATGTTTGGTTTATTTTAAAATTGATTTCTTAATTTATCGTTGAGAGTTTAGTTATGTTTATCACATGATACTTGTCTACGTGTTTGAATATGCGACCTATCATTCAACTAGGTCTAGTTATGCCTAACAAGTGAACTAGATACTGGGATAGATCTCCATATCGTGTTTTGTATTACTGAACCAATAGGATCATAAATAATGTTCCGTCTTTGTCTTTAAATTAAGAGCTTAGTTGGACCGGCAGGTGACCCGTAATGTTTCAAAAAGTATGTTCTTGATTAATTGATAAAGATTTGAACAGTGAACTACCAATATATAAAATACCATCAAACAGTAAGTGGGTAAAGTCCCGATGGGCTAGGGTTTATCAAGATCACCATTGCTTAAATCCCTAGATAGATTATAATTAAACTAAAAGGAAGCTTTATGGGGATACGCTAATTGTGACAGGATTTAACGTGTCTAGGTCTGATGATGATGTCCCGCCTAAGTCTTAATAATGATATGCCGCTTCAAGATAAGAAATCATTGCACTAAATAAACAAACTAGCGTTTAATTGGATTTAATATGGCTAATACAGTTTTCTATCATTTTGCTTGTACCGCTCTTTTATCTTCTGATTGTTTTCTTGCATGTTTATTGTGTTTAGAATTGATTATTGTCACCATAAAACCTGTGCCAGTCCCTCAAGCTGAAAACCCCCCATTACCATTAGAAACGTATATAGCATAGGTTTAACAAGTAATTAGAATTAACTTAACTAGAGTAGTTAAAATACTGATAGAATATAAGGTTAACAACCTCGCTCTTAGTGTTCGACACCCTACTTACCACGAAACTCCACCCGATCGGGTACACTGCCCGTTAAAGTGTTGTTTTAGGATAAGTCGGCTAAATATAAATTTAAAACTTGGTAATCAATAAATTGACCCTACACGACAGCACATCAATGATATTTAAACAATGTTTGTAAAACCTCTTTGGTTATTATAGTTATTGTTTTATATAAAGAGTGATACCATTCTTGTACCGCTTTCTTCACCTAATTATGTAAACCAAAAAATCAATTCAAAGAATGCTCATCTTATATGGTTTTGATGCTTCTATTCAAAAGAAATACCCCATATCGCTTATTTATGCGCACACACACACACACACACACACACACACACATATATATATCTTATACATATTTCGTCATGTATGATCAATCATTTAGCGCAACCTAAAACATGAAGTATGATTTTAAACCCAACACATAGTTTGGCTCACCATTTAGCAAGGCTCCATCTAAAAAACGGTGTCTAAGGGGAAAAATACTAGTAATTTTGAAGTTAAAAACACGACTAATCAACCATTGATGTAATTATTACCTAAGAACTGAAACCCCTAAACTCAAATCCTTATAGTTTTTGTTCCTCCCTTGATCGCTTTCGTGCAAAATAACGTTGAAATATATCAAGGAAAATTGAAATTCATGGACATATTTGAGATTATCAAATTCAGAAGTCTATATGCGACAATCTTGATGTCAAAAATATATCGCTATCTTTAACAATAGCTCTTAGTGCTATAGTTATCAAAAATACCGTGTCAATCAGGGGCGAACTTAGGGGTTCCCAGGAACCCGATGCCCGATTTGTGAACACCCTTAGAATCAAGTATATATACATGTCCCAAATATAGGTCAAACTGTATTGGAGTATAAATATACCTAATGGGCTTATTAAGTTAGTCATTTTTTAACATCCATATTGTTTAGCAATGACCCAATGGACTGGCTCATTGTTCAAAGCCCATAACAACATATCACATCAAATAGCCTAAGTTATAAAGAAGTAAATCATAGAAATCTTATTTATGTAATAAAAAAACATGTATTGACGATTATACATTTTGTTCAGGTTTGAAATCATGGTACAGTAAATGAACTATGTGTTATAACTACGATGCGCAAGATGATTAGTTGTACGATTAGCACACAAGTAACAATTTGTTAATGCAAGATTGTTATGAATGAATGCTCTAGGGGACTAAAAGGGGGATAAAATTGTTAAAGAAAAACTTAAAATGTTGTGTTACGTAAAACAAGTTCCTAATGAAAACAATTATATCCTCATATGAAAATTCCAAAAATTTGATCACAATGTTCAAATACATGTCTGTTATATCGTAAATGTGCTCAACGACAATGATCCAAAATCTAAATCATGCATCAATTCTTTGTCATTGGTAAACCATATGCCAAATGAAATATCATCACAACACAATGGTGTCAACAATAGATGAGAGAACTATATGAAAACGCCCACAAACAAATGGACACAAATGTGTCATGACAATATCTAACACAAGATAAAGGAGTCTTGCATTACGATAGCAAAGTCATACCGTAAGGAAACATAAATCCAAGGGTCTAAACAATCAAATAACAACCAAGTATCAAACAGTCATTGACATAAATTAAAATCTCTAGGAGGAATGACTCGCATGCAAGCCTTACGGTCTCACGAGCCCCTCTTCATAAACTTTCAACATCCTCAGGATGGTTACCTAAAAATGATGGCTTAAAACGTCAACACAAAGGTTGCTGGACTCATAGTTTAAGACACGAAAATCAAAGCTTATAAACAATTATTGTGATTAATGCAAACATGGCAGGACAATTATTGTACTATCATACAAGCTAACATGCAAATGTAACCATAACGAGCATGGGAACGAAACGTGTCCCTCGATCCAACAAGTATCAATACATTGTAAGATATTACCCCGATCCATTATAATAAAAACCATACTTCACATGGGGTAGGAACGTTAAACCACCCCCCCCCCCCCCCCCCCCCCCCCCCCCGATCCATATCACTACTAAAATGGGTAGGACGTTTACCCCCATCCCAACAACATAAGCATTTAGCACTATACATACAATAGCCAAGTTAAGGTCCATACACTTCAAAAAAAGACACATAATCCATAGTAATTAAAATATTCAATCCATTGGGCATCATTGTTCAATCCCAATTAAAAGCAATGTAAATGAGGACTATGAAACTTCACCTGAATCTCAAACGCCACCTTCCAAATCTCAACAACTCACTATACAAATAAATAAAACCACGGTTACATGATGACCCAAAGCTAAAAGCTCTAGTCCATGTAACACCACATTGATGGATGTCTAAGGGGTTTAGCTAACTATCATGGGTCCCCCGACACCATGCACAACCTTAACTCATCTACTTAAACACTTTACACTTAGCTACTTATATTTAAATCAGAATTGCATAATTTACGTGCTCTTTACGTACTTAAAACCTTACTTAATGACCTTCATAATTTTTACAAAAAAAAATCATCCAGTTCTTTTATGAGTTATTAACTACCTTGTGATTCCCAAGTATTACTTACATGTGTAACTAACTCAAATAAAATCAAACTTCAAAACTGTCCTAATTCTGATCTGATGGCACACCAAAATATATCACTCTAACTACCACACTTAGACATGCTTTCAGAGGCTAATTTTCACAGGATCAATAGACATATGGAACTTAACTACTGTAGAAGGGCTAAGCTTAATTCGAATTTTAAGTAGGGGTTTAACATCCCAAAATCAGACCTAAATTTGTCCCGAAATTACAATTTTGACAACGAATCTTGTAAAAATTATTTGACTGCCTTCCACTGACTTTTAATTCATGAAACCAACGGGGTTGGAAAGTAGACTCACTGTAGTTAAATTTAGGCTCAAGAAAATCAATAAAAGCTATCCGTATGATCGAGTTATGACCCCCGCATGGTGACCTAAAATTTTGATCAGATTCCAATTATGAATTTAACATGATAAACCCTAATCATTCACATCTAAACCCTAATTAAACCCAAAAAATGATTTTTAATGTTTAAAACCCATTAATTACATCATTAATTACAGATTTTTAAAACCATAATTATCCATTAATGATTATGTAACATGAATACATAAATCTAACTAGGATGAATACACTTACCTTGAATGCTAGCACCTAAACAACAAGTTCTTGCGGTTTCTTAGATCAATCATGAAAATTGACTTCCTTAGGGTTTTGGGGATGCATATGAACGACCAAAAGAGGGGAAGGGAATGACTAGGTTTTAATGGTATTTAACCTAAAGCATCTGAATCCTTTCCTAATATTATATTTGACAAAACAAATAAAACTTCGAAGCATGAAAACCCAAAACCGATCGGCCCCCCTCTAAAATTCGTATTTACTATTCATGTATAAAAAAATATTTTTTTTATCTTTTATTAGTTAATTAATTACCTTCAATACCTTAAGTTTTTATAAAAACCTAAGCTAATTTGGTAAACCATTTTGCTTATAAACTACTTTCTAAAAATAACTTTTCATTTCCAAATTCACTTTCTATATATGGAAAGTTTACTACCAACTTCCATATTTCAACCACATTATTCCTTTCCCATATCACACACTTCCTATAAACGCTTAATCCTTAAAACCAAGTATTGACGTAGCAATGCATGCACACGTCTTTCATATCCATTATCACCACACGTGAACGAATGGAATACTTAACACCAAACTCAAACACACTCAAAATGAGATGCCCATACACCTCAAAATGATATCAAGCACATAATTAACTCACTTAGCCCACATAAATTCACATAGCACAACACTTACACACATAAAAATGAACTCTTAGCCATTTCTAAAGGTTTAAACTAACCTGCTCAAATCACGGTTGTCACATTATCCCCTCCTTAAGGAAATCTCGTCCCGAGATTTAACTAGCCGATTCAACAGCACGATCAACAAATAACTGAGGATACTTAGACTTCATATGGTCTTCGCGCTCCCAAGTGAACTCGGGACCACGCTTTGAATTCCAATGAACTTTCACAAGTGGTATCTTACTACGCTTCAAATTCCTAATCTCACGGTCCATAATCTCTACGAGTTCCTCAACAAAACGTAAAGTCTTGTCGATTTTGATTTCATTCAACGGCACATGCAAATTAGCATCCGCCAAACACTTCTTCAAATTTGACACGTGGAATGTGTCATGCACACTACTCAACTCCTCGGGCAATCTTAACCGATAAGCTACGGGGCCGATCCTTTCAAGGATCTCGAATGGTCCTATGTATCTGGGTGCCAACTTACCCTTCTTTCAAAAACGCACTACGCCCTTCCAAGGCGACACCTTCAATAGTACTCTATCACCCACCTCAAACTCTAACGGTTTATGTCTCTTATCCGCATAGCTCTTTTGACGATCTCTTGCCGCTTTTAGCTTTTCTTTTATCAATACTACCTTATGTGTCGTATCTAGTACTAACTCAGGCCCAGTCAAACTACTATCTCCAATCTCTGCCCATATAACAGGCGACCTACATTTCATTCCATACAAAGCTTCAAACAGAGCACACCAAATGCTCGAATGATAACTACAACCAAAATCAATAACACATGCCCTCATTATATCTTCCCAAAGTCTGAATCATACGTTCACTTTGTCCATCCGCTTGAGGATGCTAAGCAGTACTCAAATCCAATCGTGTCTCTAACACTTTTGTAGCGTCTGCCAAAACCACGAGGTAAATCATCCATCTCAATCTGAGTTATTCGTCACTAGAATTTCATTCCTTGCTATTATCTCTGTAGGAACCCGATTAATACTTCACTTCATAACACAACACGGATCGGAACTAGAAAGGAGAAAGAGAGATGATGGTTTTGGAGAGAGAGAGAAGAGAGAGAGATGAGAGAAAAAGATAGATTTAGAAAAAAAGATAAATTCATGGTGATTCTATCTCATTTTCACTCAAGTATCTCAGGCTGTTGTAGCAAGCTAAAAGTCTTTGACATTGTAGCTTTCACCTCTTAAACAAATCCAACAATTGCTAACATAGATAACTATATATTTTTACAGTGGCTACCCATTACATGTCCTCCAAGGGTTATAGTACATCTTTATCCGCTCCCGGCTGTACCAAGTACCTTGATGCATGAACCTCATCCATTACTACCGTCCTCATCATTCCCTACTAACAGAACGTTATACGACTCCATAATAGTACAAAACTATGTCTCCTTCTTTTTTCATTCTGTCAAGTAACCATGAAGCCTTTCTGAGCGTACATTCTCTTGCTGAATGCCTCACTTTGGGCTGCCATTATCTTTCCTCTTACTCCTACTGAATTGGTATTTGCCATCGCTCGAACACGTCTAGGTTTCACTCGTTCCTTCCTACTTAACGCATCAGTCACCACATTTGCCTTACCTGGATGGTAGCGAATTTCATACTCATACTCACTATACAATTTAATCCATAAAGTACTAACCATCATCTACCCTCTTTTCCATTTGTTGGTCCAGGTCACGCAACATTTCTGCTGGCGTGTTCTCTACCTTGGACGTCTCACTTGAAGTAGCCAATATCTTGTCCTTAACACTTGACTGGATAGTCATGGACATTGCTCTTACTCGTCTTAGTTTCACTCTCCATTTCTTCTCAACGCATCAACCACTACATTCGATTAATCGAAGCGTCACACAAATCATTCCTCAAAGTCTAGAAAGCCTCTTCTCGTTCTGCGCCCTACTCATACTTCTGATTCCTCTAAGTTAGGGAAGTAAGGGGTTTAACAATCTTAGAAAAGTTTGCGATGAAACGTAGGTAAGTAACCTGCCAATCCTAAGAATAATCATATCTCGGATGGTGTCGTAGGTACTTCCTAATTCTTCACTGCCTCACACTAGTAACCTTAGCATACAACTTCTTATTCCTCAGTAATTCCAGCTCTAACTTCAAATGAACTCCATGTTCATCTTTTTAACAAACAACACTGGTGCTCCTCACGAAAAATAACTAGGTCATATGAAACCTTCGTCTTGCAACTCTTGAAGTTGTTCAGACAATTCTTGCATTTCCAAAGGTGCTAGACGATATGGAGACTTCGCGACTGGCGTCGCTCCAGGAACTAAGTCTACGCGGAACTCAACTTGTCATTGCGGTGGTCATTTCATTGACAAATCTCCCGGAAGCACATCAATAAAATCTCATACCACGGGTATATCACTTATCCTAGGTTCATCTACCTTAGCGTTCATTAGGGCTTTGGCGGCTCCCAAAGTACGTTCCCCATGAACTCGAAATTTCTCATCACCTTCCAACGGTATTCTAACCACCTTCTCATAACATACTATTACAAACTTCCTCTTGGACAACCAGTCTATTCCCACAATCACATCAAAGCTTCCACGACTCAACGGTATCAACGAACTCCAAAGGTTACGAACAATCGAATAGGATAACAAACGAATATCGAGTCAAAGGCTAGAATGCATATAGGAGATTCCACATATGCAAGTAGACGTGGATCAAATGACATAAGAATCCTTTGAAAGAAAGGATACGTATATGCACCGAGTAAACACGCGAACGAAAAAAATCAACAGGCGTACCACGACAAAAGAACACATAAAAAAATTCAATACAAAAGACGAAAATTCTTATACCAATTATCGACTTTACTCGGAAGACTAAATTAAATAACGTTTTTATAAAAATCAATTTAAAATAAAGAAAGTCACTTTAAGTATAAAAAAATCATTTTAAGGAATAAATAAAATTGTCTTAAATGTAATCTTTATAAAATTCATTCTGGTTGTCATAAAAATCTAGAGATGGTTATCTAATGGTGTATCGTACCTTACCACTATGAATCACTTTAAATCTGCTTTTTATAATAAAATAAAAATCTATTTACAAAGATCAGTTTATACACAGTTTTCTCCAAACACCAACACAATACTTCAAAAGGTTTTTTTTATAATTAGACATCAATTATAAAATATGTTACTCAAACCAAAAGGGATCGTAAAACACCGTACAGACTCTCACACAATTCTATTGCTTGAAAACAAAAGAAAATACCAGAAACCACAAACTCAAAATAAAATCAAACGAACTCGTACAAGAAAACTCATGCAAGATGTTACATACTCAAAAGAAGACGTAAGGCATTATCCAAAACAACGATCAACAAAGCAAACCTAAAAGCATCGATACTAACATGTCGCCAACGGGTTACGAAAACCAAGGGATATACAACCAAGGGAGTAATGATCCACACTAATATGTTAGGAACAATTAGTGCTTAAAAGAAACGTTTGATACTCATACGAGTAATCAATGCAACGAAAGAACTAACGAAACGCGCCTATATCCGAAAGAGCAGATCCGAACAACCAATATACATCCAGACATCGAATAGGAAAAATTAGGTATCCTTACTAACAAAGTACGATGAATGAGCCCAAGTCACGTGTATTTCCTCCAAATGCCATCCAAGTGCTAAAAACCTGAAAACAAACGATTAAGCACATAATCTGGACATATTTTTATGATTTAAGGGGTTAAATGACCTTGAAATACTCCCTCCGTCCCATTTTTATTGTTCATGTTTTCTTTTTGAGATGTCCCAATTTAATTGTCCACTACTAAAAATAGATATAGAAGTTTGATCAAGTTTACTATATTACCCTTGTTTGAAATTATTATTACAAATTTTAAAGAAGACTTAAATTAATTAGCTAAGGGTAAAACTGTCATTTTGTCAAAAAGTAAGAAATAGAAAGCCGTAATAAATGTACTTTTCTTAAACGGTATGTTTTTTGTCGGGAGACAATAATTTTGGGACGGAGAGAGTAGTGTATAAAATGACACATCATCAATGAACATCGTCATTATCTATCTAAATGATCTCTGGAAGCTTGGATTATTTTTTCCCATGCGTTGGAAGTTAAGGAACTATATTGCTCTTACCTTACAGTTGCGGTGGAAAATTAAAAAATATCCAGGGACGCTTTTGTTCACTCTCGTATCTCGATGCAATAACTGCGAATGCAAGTTCTCAAGGATAATTAAATTGTTAACCATAGTTGTTTAGTTTGTTTCAAAGGACTGCGTGTATATTAATAAGAAATATGCATAGTATATACAATATGTTTTCTTTAAAATTTAAAATATCATATATTTATAGATTATATTAAAAAGGTTCCACCGCAAAGCACTATATTCATAACATATATCTTTTCAATTTTTGCATTTTTCTAACTTTTGATAAAGTTTCACAAATTTACGAAAATCGTAAAATTGTAACTTTGACGCCGAAAATATATATCAAACAAAAATTATAGGATATTGTAGGTCTCAGCCTTAGATAGATCTTTTAAGCCTGTGAAGGATATAGAGCACTAATGTAATCAAAAGTAACTCTGTGAGAGACTCTAACAAAACAATCTATTGTTCACGCGGAAAATAAACAATAGTGCTAAAGAAGAATTACTAAAAACAATACTTTGATCCTCTATGGATCTTTTCTATTAATCGTAACATGGAAAAATAAAAGATTTAACTACAAGAATTAAAACTGCTAGTCTAATATCTGTAAAAATAAGGCTAAAAGAAAACAAAAAAAATACAAGAACAATCCTCCCCTTAAATCCAAATCCTCCCCTTAAACAGAGGATTTATGGATTTAGCATCCCAATATGAACCACTAAATAATTAAATCTGGGTCCATCAAATGCTTTGGTCAATAAATCAGCCACATTATCATCTGTGTGAATTTTAAGCACCTGAATAAGATTTTTCTCATTTGCATCTCTAATAAAATGGTGCCTAATCTCTATGTGCTTTGTTCTTTGGTGAAAAAATGGATTTTTAACAATGCATATATGGCCTGTTACTTTGCCAAAAACAACCTGCTGAGGTCTTAACAGCAGTTCTCCATCTTCCCCCATCTATATCCATTTGGTTATATGAGCCAGGCCTACTAAACTGTTGAAAATAATGGCTTTTTGGTCTGGTCATAGGTCTAGCAACAGGATTATTCCAACTAGTAGGAAATTGCCTACCAGCAGGAAATGGCCTTTCAGCAGGAACAGATGTTGGTCTGTTCCTACTACCAGCAGAAAATGGCCTATCAGCAGAAACAGATGTTTGTCTGTTCCTACTACCAGTGGGAACATAGGCTGGTCTAGGAACAAATGAGGGAATGTTTTCAACATCTGTCCACACAGGTGCATTATTCAATCTCAACTGATTCTCATAAAAATCACAATCACGAATCAAATGAAACTTACTACCACAAACAAAAC